>JAOTQE010062822.1:0-18296 GCA_025631205.1 Nesometra sesokonis
TGTTCGGGTTTATGCCCATTCTCTTTCCTGGCAATATTGTAACAGATCTTTAAATGCCAAATAAATATTATTATTATTATTATTATTTGCCAACAGCAACAACACACTTATTCCAACTCAGCACAAATTTAAACTCTCCCCCAGCAATTTCCAAACATACCCCTGCAGTGAGAATAACACAATTCTACGGAAGTTGGCAGTCTACCAATTTTAATATCCTTACAGAGTCTACATCTCTGAGATGCTGTTTTGCTTATCTAGGGCCTACACATCAGGTTAAATTGATTCTTTATTAATATCATTACACTGTGCATCGTTAATTCCATATGTTGAAATTTGCAACATCATAGCATTATTTTCCTTCCTTTTAACGATGTCAGGTGATGGATTATTTTGGGCCATGTAGTCCCCTCATACAGTACTATGGATAAAAGGGCAACTCCGGGATAAACATTTGAATGGATAAATCTATAGTATAGTTAGTAACATAACTGATAAAATTTCACAACATTTTGACAACGCAATAATGCCAAAAGTCTCAAATCAAAAGTGGGTCTACTGCTCAAATTACACAGTGTTAAAGAATAGGACTAGTAATTGCAATTTGCAAGTGATCTGCGAAGCTATTACGACATAGCTTAGGCCCTAAGAATGTTTCTTAAAAAGTACTTGTTTTAATCAAGCGAAAAAAATGATAAATTAATTGGGATAGGACTTTCGGACTTGCCTAAGTCTACCTAGGATAGGGGCTTTGTATGTTGTGAAGTGGGGAAGTGCAATAGTTTGGATTGTTGTGGTTCTACCTAAGTATTTGTTCTTGAATACGCTACTATAAATTTATTTTAATTGTTATCACTAATTATGGCCATTTTCATAACATTAATAGTACTCACAAAAAGAATTATAGCTTGTAATACTTACTTTAAACAAGTATATTTTACAGCAATCTTTGGTTACGGGTTAAACAATACGGTACGGGTTGGTTCAGGTACGAGTTGTCCTGTATCAGCCTGTGTTGTAAAGAGATGACCAGAACGAAGTGGCAATACGTTGACGAGCCTTCGAGCAAATTTGATCCATATCGTAATGAAATTTTAAATTAATAGAAATCCAGATCCCTAATCTTTCTGATTGGCAAATTTCTACTAGGTAGGAGCCATTTAAAAAATAAAAATAATCTATAGCAGAGAAAAAATGAACCACAACATATTTTTCTTCATTGAAACGAAGAAGCCAGATATTAGACCATGCAAGTAATTTGTTCAAGTCCTCTTGCAAAATTTCACAATCCTCATGATTTCAAATAATACAATAAATTTTGGTATCATCTGCAAATAAATTAGAAGACTCAAGAAAATTTAAGAAAATTATTTTAAAAAGGTATGTGTTTGGTAGTTACATAAGTCTATGTGTCATGAGCTAGAAAAACGATTTTTAACTTTTCAAAAATAAAACTGAATTGTGTTACTAACACTTGTTCATTATTATCATCACATTTCAATTAAATGTAATTTTGGTAAATTCAAAAGTAAATGCTTGACAAATACTGTATTACAAATGAAACTCATAAAAAAAACTCTAAAAAAAATCTAGCTCATGTAAAATTAAACCTAACGAGAAAAAAATCTCAAAATCCATAAATCAGGAGTAAATTAATATCCAGACACCTTATTACCAATGAGTTAAAATCTAGACAAGGTAACAAAAGCTACTATGTCTGGAGAAACAGAAAACAAAGCATGCAAAGTTGTAATGAATTAGCCGAACAAGGTGTCAACAATGACAAGTGAAATAAAGGTGTATTCTCCAGAGACTGGGGATCAACCTAATAAAAAACTGCAACTCACCTGAGAACGAAAGGTGAGTATGAATAGATTACGAAATGAGTAGGAGGATAACATATAAATTTACCATACAGGTAAAAAGATGTTTCATGGAGATTTGCTTAACTTATTATTCAAGGGTTCCTGGTTCAAATCTACAATACTGGTTTGGCAGTTGGAGAATTTTTATCGCCTGGACCTGGAAGGTATAAATTTGAGCTATTTTTTTTTAACTGTGATCACGATAACTTTTGAAAGACATGAGATAACACCACAAAATTTTTTTGGATCAACCTATGAGGTCTCGGACGAAAATGGGCATCCCATGTCACATGGCTTGGTTGCCATGTTGATTTTTCACAAAACACTTTTTAGCTTACTACTCCCATACCAAAACATGAAACATCTTCAAATTTTGAACTTACACTACTTACCTTACACTGACTGACAAGTTTGAAAATGAGCACACCATGTCATGTCTTGGCCACCATCTTTAGATTTTTCAAAAACCACCTTTTTGGCCAGTATTAACATACCAAAATTTGAAACATCCTCAACTTTGGAATTTACATTGCATACCTTCCCCGACCGACGAGTTAAAAAATGGGTTGAGGGAAAGTTTTAAAACCTTGCTCAGTGAAACTATCTTGCCTCTAGTGAGGGGGTGCACCACCCTGAACTACAAAGGTTTTCCTCAAGAATACAATGTAAATTTCCTGGGTTCCTGGGTTTAAAACTTAAATTTGTTTCATGTGTTTAGTTTAAGAAAATATAGCCTGTGTCTATAATGGACATTTGATACATTACAGTGGCGGACACAGGGGTGTTGCCCAAGCAACACCCTTAATTTCATAATTCTGGTTTGCGAGCGTCTGGATGTTCAAAATTATCAAAAAATCTAAACCGTAGCCCAAATATACAATGGGGCAGAGGTTAATGCAGACACCTCATGTTCCGAACTAACAGTCTGAACGTGAAGAAGAAGCACACGAATGCATCCAGAAGGGGAGGGAGAACCTCCCTAAAAATTAAATAAGATATCCTAAGATATCCTAGTAAAAGATTGATAATGTGAAGAAATAGACAAGAACTGAACTTCACAAAATCTATTGCAATAGCTTTTCTGTCTGTATAAATATGGCATGACCAGTAAGTTATAGAAATGTGTCTGAATCCAGAATTCCGCACTAATTGCAGTGAGCTTCTTGGAGTAACATTATTATTATCTCGGGTTCTCCAGCCTGGGTTTGAGGTGGGGTCGGAAGCAACTCGGACGCTGGGGTTCACTGTTTACAGATATCTAAGTATCATCATTCTAAACTTTTCTCACACCGTAGTCATGCCTTTTGATTAATTGAAAAACTTTTCAAAAGACTTTATAACGTAAAATAACATCATTTCTGATTATTTAGAGGTGCCACACTCTAAAATGTTCGCATTTTAGCCTAACCGCGATAAAGCTGAAATGAGTGTTGTTTACTTCAAAGATATAGTCATACAGTACTTCAATATTCTAAAATGTTCGTAGTACCTACCTCAGCCACCGATCATGGCGGGCTGATGCCTCTACCCTAAACATATCCGCTTCTGGTCCTTCAAACAATCCTGTTACGGGCTTGATATGTGTCACATTAAAAGTGGTGGACTATCAAAACCAACTTCATCCAAAGAGCTGTACACTTAATGATAGGGCTCGGACTTCAATTAACCATATTTTGATAGTGTGTCAATTCCGACCATATAGAGATCCATATTAAAAAAAAAAATGGTCCGTCTCTCATTTTCCCGTTTAAAATGATAAATCAAGTTATTGTAAAACTTCGAAAAATGTGTACAAGTGAAATTTCAGAAAGGATTCATTGATAAATATTTGGTTTGAATTTTCAAACGTCGGTTCTCATCCTTTCCAGTATTCCTGGACCCCGATCGGGCTTCCACCCAGCCTAACTTGCTCGCTTCGCTCACAAGTCTGACCCTGCCATCCATTCTATCTTAGTTACGCCCTGAGACACTGGGGTGGGTTGGACCTAAGGCTAGTGCATTTTGTTTTGTCCAAATGGTGAATAAATATTGTTATACCTTAATTGTGGAAACGTGTGAAGCTCAAAAATTAATGTATCACAGATTGTATTTGTCTTTTTTCAATCTAGACATGCCATATCCTACAAATTTCGCTCATCAACCCCAAACTTGGTGGCTGAGGTGGGACAGTCTGTTTTTACTTTTTAATAATATTGGTAGGCCATAATCTTGCCTCAATTTAGTTAAATTGTGTTATATTCGAAACATTTGAAATATTTTAGAATGCCATTTCCGAACATCTAGAGATGCTATATTCGTCTACAAATCACGCGCCACCCAATCGGCTGACGCTGAGGTGGTTTTGACTTCATAAACGTTTCCCTTCCCAAAATCCCACGCCTCGGTATTATCTATGTTTGTATGTTGTCAGTGTAACATATTTTCGGTAATTGCTCATATTTCGGGATGTAGTGTAATTGCCAAGGACAACTGTTTCGACCCCATGACCCTTGGGGCTTCTTCCCTGGATCGCATCGGGGCACTAAACCGCCTGTAGATTTTGACTCTTTAATTCATCCTGCGACGGTCCCTGCATTCCCTAACATTGTCGCCAAAGAACAACTGAGCTTTATCAGAATATTGTGCTGGGCAATAGTCACATGGTTATTAAATTACACTTTTTTATTTTCATATTTATATTTCTAAATTAAAAAAAAATCATCTAATTTCAGGTACTGTAGTATAGAACTATGAAACAGTGAAAGATGCAAATCACTGGCGAGAAAAGGTCACCATGATTAATTAAATAAAAGTGTAAAGTTACAAATAAATATAACTTTAAAAGGATACAGGTGACAAAAATAAAATAATTTAAAAAAAAGATGCAAATCACCTGTGCTAAAGGGTGTCTGGAAAAAATGATTAAAAAATCTGCAACTCACTGAGAACAAAAGGTCACTATGAATAAATTAATAAAAAAATTATAACATTGTAATCCCAGGTGTCTATGAATAAATTAAAAACAATGCATGAACTCACCTGTATTCCCAGGTGGTTTTGAATAAATTAATGAACGTGTTGAACTTACAATACCTGTAGTTGAGGTGAGGTAGAAAGCTGCAAATCACCAATGCATCGTGATTACGAAGTTCAAATTGGCAGATATGTTTACCAGGTGTTTGGGACATACTTGGTGATGCTCTTGACGTAATGCGACAAAATCATGAAATTTCATTTCTGACGGACTGTTGCCTAGAGCATGTCAGGGGATTTGTGGAATTTAAGTGGACTTTTACAGTTACTTACATAATTTTCCCCGAGTTCACTAACCAGTCGAGAAACACAGACAGAATTTGGCTATTCTGAAAGAAGAAATTAAATCAAACTTGAACTTGAAATGATATCTTGTAAATATGAAAGTGGAAAGAAAACATAAAAAAATATACTTAACTTAATACAATATAATAGTAGCAATTGTTATTGGGAATGTTAAACATACATATAACTTTCACATAACTGAAACAAGTTGAAATATAGAAACGTTACATTTGATTAATCTGAAAAAAGAAAATCCAACTCCAACTTTGATTGTTTTTATATGGCAAATATAGTAGGAAGCTTAAAATTGTGAAAAAAAACTTAAAATAAAATATTAACCCTTTCGAGTCGTGGGGCGTCCGTACGACGCCATAAAAACCCGTCGATTTTGGCGTAGGGCGTCTCTCCAACGCCATGAATAATAATTCTTAGAAATCGTTTTGGATGTATGCTGCCCTCAATTAAAACATATGTATTGGTGTCACATTAATCGTTTGACATTCCCCATTGGTCAAATCGTTTTCAAAATGGCTGCGCCCAGTTTCGAGGGTCGTTTTTGTCTGGCGGACGGTGTTTTCTGGACGAAGTGGATTTTATTTGGCCCACCTAGAAAAAACTGGTAGTGTTATGGTGACTTTTTCAGTCTATATATGACAAGCTAACATTGGGGAACAAAACAAAAAAAAATTGTTAAATTTGGTCAATAAGTATTCGGCCTAGGCCCATATTTGTGTGACCCCTTGGCGGCCATATTTGTCACGTGACCTTAAAATGAGGTCAAAGGTCAAATTTTTGTTTCCGTTATTTGGAATCAAAATTGATTTCCTATCACTTTCTGGATATTTTTTTTTTATTTTATGCGTAAGCGCGGGCGTTTCACCACCTTTTAAGTATTGGGTGAATACCTTCAGGCCAGTGGGATGGTAGTGTGTCAGACATGAAAGGGTTAACATGATTTTCACGATTAAAACCAGTCGAACTATACAAACACGGAATTTGATAAATTTGAAAAAAAAAAAAGTAAATTATAAATTCTTGTTGATATCTGGCAAACATGAAAGAGGGAATTTTTTGTGAAAAGTAAATTTAAACTAAAATTTTAAAATTGATGGTAACAATGAAATCTGATAAACTTGAAAGAAGAAAATAAATCTAATTGAAACTTTTTGTTTGTTGATATCTATCAGACACGAAAGTAGGGAGTTTTTGTGAAAAAAAAAACTTAAAATAAAATATTAAAATTGATTATAATAGTAGCAATGGTTATGGTGCATGTCAAATATACAAACATGAAATCTGATAAACCTGAAAGAAAATAATTCTAATTTAAACTTTTTGTTTTTTGATATCTACTGTATCAAACATGACAGTAGGTAGCTTTTGTAAAAAAAAAACCAATACTATAAAGTTAATAAAGTAAGGGCATTTACACATGTACAAAAAAGGTGAGAAAAAAAAAAATTAAAATGTAGACATGCAAAACATGTGTGCTATGTTGTTGTCTTAAGCCGGGCACACACTGCGTTGTGTGACGGTCGCACGACTAAACCGTCGCTCCCTCTGTGTGTGTGTGGTTGCCAGATGCGATGACAGTCTTCTACTCATCGGCCGATGGATTTAAGTGATCTCCCTGTTGAATCACTAAAAAACCCCTCAGTCGACGAGTAGAAACCTGCCATTGCGTCTGGCAACTACACACACACACAGGGAGCGACGGTTTAGTCGTGCGACCGTCACACAACGCAGTGTGTGCCCGGTTTTAAGTAACAAAGATAAAAAATTGCAAATATTCCCATATTTTTCCTTCCATACCCTGCTTACAAAACACTGACACCACCCTTCCACACCTAAGCATAGATTATACACTATTTCAATTACGCAGTTAAATATCAATTAAGATATACAGTAAAATAAAAAAACATACCAGTTTATAGATTATTTCAACCAACAAAATTACTTTATCAATCCAAGCAGTAATAATATTCTGCAGCAAGTAAAATAAATCATCTGTCCAATTGTCACATCAAAAATGGTCTAAATACATAGTGACAAAATTAAGTAACTTTTAGGGTCACATATTTTGAGCAAACACTAGGGAGATACGCTGGATGCAATGGACTTATTAATGAATTGAATTACATTACCAAGACAGTGTCAGTATAACCTAGTTAATAGCCACAAACCACAATGCATTGCATTTGAAATAGTTTTAGTTTTGAGTGCAGTTTGGTTAATTGGCTTTCGATGTGTCAGAAACACACGACTGTGTATAACAAGTTCCTTTAACTCGGCTTTAGATACAGATGATAAAATTGTCTAAAAACCATTCATCAAAGAAGAAAGTCGCATCAATTAATTGATCATCAAACAGGCCCTATTGTCCTCTAAGAAAAAAAAAATTACCCTTAATAATACAGAATGTGTCCAAGAGTTTGTTGGGTTCCGACGGTGACTGTTATTTGTGAAGCAAGTTATATGTTTGCAATCAACAGCAAGTGATGCTTGAGGGAATGCTGGCAGCACCCATGCTAGTGGTCACACATGGCATGGATAAATATGGTGCGTAAAGCCTCAATCGCTCTGGACATATTTCAATAAAACTAACAGACCCGCAGTAAGTTCCATAAAAAATCCTGTGCAGACAAATCTCACTCCGTAAAACTAAAACCATCTACCTGTTAGTTTTCTAAACAATCTGAAGAGACATAATACAGTAATATCAGCACAAACATATTTGATCTCTCACACAGTTAGAAAGAAATCGGAGGAAGGTGGAGGAGGGGGTTCTAAAAGAAACATATTTAACTAGCAGCACACATGTTTGTGGTCACACATGGCATGGGAAAAAGTGTGGTTCGTAAAGCCTCAATCACTCTGGACTTATTTCAATAAAAATAACAGACTCTCAGTTAGTTTTAACTATAAAAAACCCTGTGCAGACAGCCTAGAAATCTCACTCCGTAAAACTAAGCCATCTACCTGTTAGCTTTCCAAACCATCTGAAGAGACATAATATAGTAATATCAGCAAGAAATCAACACAAACATATTAATCTCTCACACAGTTAGAAAGGAATCGGAGGAAGGTGGGGAGGGTTTTCTAAAGGACACATATTTAACTAGGAGCACATATGCTTATGGTCACGCATGGCATTGGAAAAAGTGTGATTCGTAAAGCCTCAATCGCTCTGGACTTATTTCAATAAAACTAACAGACCCGCAGTTAGTTTAACCATAAAAAATCATGCAGACAGCATAGAAATCTCACTCCATGAAACTAAACCATCTACCTTAGCTTTCCAAACCATCTGAAGAGACATAATACAGTAATATCAGCAATAATTCAACACAAACATATTTGATCTCTCACACCGTTAGAAAGGAATGGGAGGAAGGTGTAGGAGGGGGTTCTAAAGGACACATATTTAACTAGCAGCACACATGCTTGTGGTCACGCATGGCATGGATAATGTGGTTCGTAAAGCCTAAATCGCTCTGGACTTAAATAACAGACTCTCAGTTAGTTTTAACAATAAAAAACCCTGTGCAGACAGCCTAGAAATATCACTCAGTAAAACCTGTTAGCTTTCCAAACCATCTGAAGAGACATAATACAGTAATATCAGCAAGAAATCAACACAAACATATTAATCTCTCACACAGTTAGAAAGAAATCGGAGAAAGGTGGAGGGGGCGGAGGGTTCTGAAGGAAACATATTTAACTAGAGGAAACATTCTAGCAAGTTTGTACTGAACGATCTTGTAAAGGAACAAGCAATACTGCGTCTAGACAATTACATTCATGATCTTGAGAAGACATATTCATTCATAAAGTACTAATGAAGAAAGCCTTTACTATGGTACAGTAGAATCATTCTGGGACCAGACTTAACTTTGACTTGATACAAGAGAGTATAGTTTGAAAGACGTTAATGATAGATTATGCAATATACAAGGTTTCAGCAGTGTTCTCCTACGTATGGTTTTAGCCATAAAATTTACAAAAATTACAATTTACCACTAAAATTTTATTTGTTGAAAAATATTTATGATGTAATTTTGATTCTCATATACTTTTCACCTTCCTTTCCTCTTGAGTATTACATAGAATACAGGAATGCTCATAAAGTCGTATAGTTATGTTGAGCCAAAACCAACCACAAAGCCATGCCTGACAAGTCATATTTTTTGGACAGTTTTAAGTATAAAGTTTTCAATTGGGAGAACACTGTTTTAGGTCTATTATTTATTTGTAATTAAGATTGCACTGCAACTATCTGTTTGAAAAAAAAAACACTTTAAAAAGATATCAAATTTGTTAGTAAATGTTTAATCTTAAAATAAAAATCATAGATAGGAAGTACACAGCATGTTCAGGTAGCCAACCAGGCATAAACAGCATGGTCATGATAAAAGCCTAGCTGAATCCATCACAGTTAGCAAACAGCATGTACAGGACATACTCATCTAAACCAGCTTAACTAGCAAACGATATGACAGGGTGTGCGGAACAGACTCATCGAAACCAGCTGATGGACAACTGCGGGTAATTATTAGACCAAGAGATCACCTCCCTACGAGTTTGGACAAATTCCAAACCAATTTTTGCTGACAGAGATGAGGTTTCAACATTTGTCATAAGCTGTGGATTAATTTCTGTTTGGGTTGAAGATTGGTTATTAGTTATTAAAAACTCATTATTAACCTCATAAGTTGGATCATAAATTCTCACATCTGATTAAAAATGGTATTTGATTATACTAGTGCTGTCCGGTTTACTTCATTGAGCTTCTTTTGCATCTTAAATCAACTGCTGCAATGTCCTCTTAACATCAATTCACAGAGGGATGGAATGAAAGTTAAAAACACTTTCACCTTGCAATTTCTTGATGAAAAAATTAGTTTAATTTGGTAAATGTGTACTTATGATGATGTTAAGATGTACTTCATTTTGTAAGGTAGCCCACTATTCCCCTTGTGTCCAACATGCTGGATGTGGCTATAATGTGTTTATCTAGTCTGTTAATTGTTTGTCCATAAACACTAGAAAAAAAAACTAGAAAAAAAAACATTGTGCACACATACAATAAGAAACTTAACCTGCTGTTTGGAATAAGGTGTTATATCATAGATGTATGTTAATATTTAAATTTAAGATAACTTACTCACAAATAAGACCTCTTAGGTCAACTACTAGTACATTTGTACTTTTTGTTCCACTAGTCATCCTAAGACGTACAGAGACAGGGCCTTTGCAGCTCCTAAACTGGGGAACTATCTTCCAAGTTCAATCCGAGAGGCTCCTTCAATTGAAGTATTCAAAACTGTCTTGAAAACACACCTTTTCAGTTCCCTGTAGTTTGTGATTTTCTTTAATATATTGAGATATCCAAAGGTTAATTAATGGAGGGATTGGTGGCCTTATACTGTGTTCATTAGAATTAGTGAACTTGGTGTTTCTTGGTTCACAACATGTGAAATGCATTCATTTCATTAGTGAACTCGTCCATGCAAGTTGTGAACTCCGAGAAAAATTTCCCCCTCGATTTACACAAGTTGTGAAAGATACTGTGATCGAAAAATAGCAGACGGAACGCAAACATTTGTACTAATTTTTCTCCTATTAAAATTACTTCAAATACAGAAAGTGCTTTATGTATGTGAACTTAACAATTTTCACTGCTTTAGTGTACAATACTAGACATAATTTTGGAAAAGTTAGGCTGCTATGCAATTCTTTCATGAAATGACTCCACATTGAAAACTCCCGAAACACATTGCAACAGCAGTTATTTTAATGTTTTTCAATGAATGCATCCTCTTGTGTTCTCAGCTATGTTACAAGTTGTGAAACAGTTATCACAAGTTTTAATGAACGTAGCATAATTAGAATCTAGCCTAGAGATCTAAATTAACTTAGACACAAAAAAGTGTACAGTCTGTTGTAGTGAAATATGATAAAATAAGTTCATATGAAATTATTAAAACAATCCTAAAAATACATTTACATAATCTCCTATAAATCCAAATGAAGTCTTCTAGAAAGCACAGTTGTAGATTTTTTTTTTACTTGTTATCATTCTTAAATAAATCAATGACTTTGTTTTTTTCTAGGGCATTGAACTAGGGCAGCGGTTTTACATAACCTCTATTTTATTGAAAAAGGTGATCACTGTTTAAAAGGTAATTTAAAAAGACGGTGAAAACAACTCAAATTAATTAATTCGTTTAACTTAGGGTTAAACGCTACTTCCTAATCGTCTCCAACCGCATGTTAAATCCCGACACTTTTGTTAGCCAAAGTCTAAGAGAAAACAATGCAATTCTGGCAAAACAACTAATTTGGGTAGAAACCAAACTTGCATAGTAGTACGTGTGATAATGAAAGCATTTAGACACTGAAATCAGTGATTTAAATTGCAGGGTACAGCAACAGCTTGTATTAAAACCAATACAGTTAAACACATGTATTATAATCAGTGTTTCTTTTTACCATTTGTGACAGGTTGGCCTAGAGACCTAAATCTAAATATTGACAAAACACAGTTTCAAGTTTTTCCGAAGTGCACTATGATCCAAAGCTGGAAAATTTCAGGGCGTTAAACGTTAATAATCAAGCACTTACTAAGAAAATCATATTCAACAAATTATTACGGCTTTTGAGAGATTGCCAATATGGTGAAGGATACTAAACAGCATTATATTATTACAATCAAAGTCAGATTAAATAAATTTTGAATATAGAGTTTTCATTGGTCAATTACTGCCATAAACATGTTTTTTACACAGCTGCCGAGCACTGGATGAAATGCTTGCTGAGCCACAGAGTAAAAGGGCTATCGTACAATATTACTGGATGCCGTAGCTTTATACATGCTTATGTTCTTTAAGTATTTGGGTGTACAGCTGAACCTTCGTTACGGAAGGTGTCCGCTTACAAGAGGCGTCCGCACAGGGAGGTTTAACTGTAGTATTTTTCTATCTTTTTGTAATAAGTTGGGGATACTTTTGATAAGCTGGGGGAAAGAATGGTATAAATAGCCAGATGTGGTTGTTTGTTATATTATACATGCTTATGTTCTTTAAGTATTTGGGTGTACAGTTGAACCTTCGTTACGGAAGGTGTCCGCTTACAAGAGGCGTCCGCACAGGGAGGTTTAACTGTAGTATTTTTCTATCTTTTTGTAATAAGTTGGGGATACTTTTGATAAGCTGATCTGGGAATATTAATAAAATGGATGGGGATAGAATAGACAGGTTCATGAAAAAGGCTGGTAGGATGACCATGCGAACTGTACAGGTGGCGGGATATGGTAAAATTTGGGCCAGCATAATGTATACGTAACGGTTAAATTTCCCCAATAATAAAGAATAGAGAAGAAAATTTAACAAAACCATTTTTACAAATTACCATTTTGTTTTTGTAAACTGGAAATATTGTGGTAATTCATAAATGGCGGCTTTAGTGTGAAAGTGTACATCCCATTCAATGAGGGACACAGTGCTGGCGTTTGTTAGAACACATCAGACCCTAGACATATTACCATACATACATACAACATATTGTTATTTTTAATACCTTCATTGCCTTAGGTTGGATTACACAGTGAAGCATAGCAAAGGTCAAAGTTGGGAACCTGTATTATTAAGAATGCCAATTTTACGTCTTCGCTCAGACCCTTTCACACGGTAAACCGTCATATTACCGGAATTTGACCTGTGTGAAAAGGTTTAGACTGGCAATAATGGTGGCATGGTTATGATAACATTGTGATATTTTCTGTGTAAAAGGGGCTTAAGCGATTCTCCTACTCCAATACTGTACAAAGCCTCTAAAAACTGCATGATTGGGAGTGTGATCCACAAATGCTACACCAACTAATCAGTACCTGGTATATCTAAACTAAAAAGAGGGGAAAAAAAGGAATGTTTCGAAACACTATGAGCCTTAGCATTTCACTAGTAACTGGGAACAATAGGGTACCTGGAATATCATGTACATGTAGTTGGTAATGAATATAATGTACATAAATCAAACAGTGTATGACCTCTAGGACACGAAAGCATCAAGTCATATGTATTGCATACCTCCGCACTCATCAATGACTTCAGCATTTTCCCCTGGGTTCGGATAATTCAGGGCATATGATGACGGAATTGGGGACACGCGTAGCAATTATGACTATCACTATAAAAAGCTGATATCAATCAATAAGAACAAGTTGGAGAAATACAAACCATGTTAGAGTGTGATAGGTTCGCTAGCATTTCACCTTTTCTGTCATGTTCGTTTTGTAGAATTTACCGATGTAGGGTTTAATGTTAAGATTTTGTAATTGCAGTGTCGTGAGCTGTCATTTTCAATAAAATAATTCGCAAAGAAAACATTTAGGTTTTAATATCCTATACATAAATAAAGTCATGTGAGTCTGAATGTTACTTTAATTATCAATGACCAAGATCTATGAAACACTTATTAACAAGAGGATTAACACAGGATTGCAAATCCACGCACCATCTCTACTAAATATACTGTACCACTTTCACACCAAACTCCGGAGGAAACACTATAGTGCGGTTACCATTCACACTGAGAAGCAGCGAGGAACTACCACCTTTCAAATCAACAAGATAAACTCCTGGGTTATAAAGAATACGCGAGTATTATGTTGGCATTATATGCACAACTGCATATTAACGAAAGCAATGTAGTCTGTGCATATCCTACACACAGTGAGTTTCTCTTATTTTACATATTAAAAACGCAGAAGTTGAAAGTCAGACCCTTGTGTCCCGGTGTAATATAAATTACAAGGAGATGTCAAATGTTATGTTACACAACGATAGAAGAGGCAATGTCTGTTAGCATCATTGATGGTTTAACGTTCAATTCACCATTACCTCGGCATAGAAAATGTGTTCAGCTCCATGGGTGCTATTCAATTTTCTGTACAATTAGCCTAATGGATGATTCCTTGGCATCAAATATTCAATCAATCGCCAACAATTTCGACTACCAGGCAAAATGTTAAATCCAGTAACACCAGAGACAGTCACTACTACTCAAAGTTATCTTTCCCTAGGGAAATATGTAACGTTATGGATCCTCGCAGCACTAGTCACATGACGCCATTTCAACAAATCACGTACTACTATTTACACAGGCTTTATAGAATTCCAGTAATAAGAAAAATGTAATTAACCTAACAATTTACTAGAACAGATTGTTACAGAATTGACTTTGGAAGGGATTAAATTTAAAGATAATGTGTCCTCTCAGACTAATTCTGTGCTAGTAATTGATATCAATACATTTTATTGAAAGAAAAGATGTAAACATATGAAAACAAAAATTAAAGTGTCATTGCTGTAAGTTAACATGTTTTATTAAAAAACATAGAAGCCTTTTCCCGAGACCATGTGTGGATATTTTTTTAGGAATGAATCCACGGAAATCTCCAAGTTCACTCTTCCAGATCAGTGTAAGTTTGAACCCCCCAAGGCACTTCAACCTTCCACCATGATTAAGGGGTTCATGTACTGACAATCATTATCATGCAAGTCGAATGATGCTGTTAATTATCACAGACTAATTCCGTACGGTTCGTATTCTTGTGATTACGACTGAGGGCTTCTGGGAGATGCACATACAGCCGACTCATACGTACACACCTGGAAGAGTGACTTGATTATTTTTCGCCAACGCGATTTCTAATTGGAAACTTCTGGATGTTTGATGTATTTTTAACACCAACACCTATGAAAGTAAAATTCAATAAGAAGAGCACCTAGCTAGTGAATTAGCTTACCTATTCCTCTCTGACCAACATTAGAACACCTAGCATTCCATAAACTAATGTTAGGCTATCTCAAAACACTTAATGTGTAATATGTTTCACATCTTCTTAAACCTCTCACTGTCATCATTGGCCAGTAGGCTATTTGTTGTCCAGATGTCCTTGGTTTCACACCTGAATGAGCTCTTAATAGCCATAAACTATTCAGAGTGGTAATCTAACTTTAGTTTTATTCATAAACCCAATGAGCCCTCCATATAGTCACCTTAGACCCTAGGCCATATTTAATGGGAATACTGTAGTGTGATATTTCACACCTTCCTTAAACATTTCTCTGGCTATGTTCAGATTCACGGTTTAAGCGGAGTTTAGTGTAAGCAAGGCCCAAGCTAATCTGCGGCGTAACAACCAAGGTGTTCGGACAGAAGGCGTAGATAAAGTCATAAGCAATTTTAAAATTGCCGCCAGTGGGGTTTTCTATGACCAGTGAGCCGTAATTGATTGGCCAATGCAGACCGACTGTAAATTCTGATTGGACAACGCGTAGCACAAGGACAAAACCATTCAGGTGTATGAGGCGTAGCTCCGTAGCTTACGCTGAACCGGGGTTTGCAGGGAGCACAAGTTACGCTCCGGATTCGGGACTTGCGCTAATCGCCGGCTAGTTCAGACACAGATAATCGTACGCCGTGTACGTTATGCTCCGCTTAATCGTTGAGTCTGAACATAGCCTAAGTCTTCATTGGTCAGTAGGCTATTTTTGTCAAAGTGTCCTTCAATTCGCTCCAGGTTAATGAGGTGTTAATAGCTCAAAACCGCTAGTAGAGCGGTTCTCTAACGTGACGTTATGGAGGGCGGGCTGGGCTAATGTTATCAAGGACAGATCAGCACAATGAATGCCAATTCATTACTTCTCTTTGTGACATAGACAAGCCAGAGAAGGCAGAAACAAAAAATTGTCAACTTTTTCCATTTTTTTTTAATTAAAAATTTATAAGCATTCAACATTCATACTACATAAACAATTTCAGATATATGATCAAAAAATGTTCAAAAAATGTAATTTAAAATGACACTGCTCGCTTGCTGTAAAATCTCTTTCCCACTATCCTTATACAGGAATCATGTCAATAAATTCTTTTGCAATTACTGTAGTAACCCAGTGTTACCCACCATTCCTACTGCACTAAATGCAACAAGCGCAGAGATTAATGATTTATTTCAGTTACTGGTTAATGACTTGCTACACAGTATTAACCAATAGAAAAACAACTAATTTTGTCACTGAATTGAAACTACAGAAACTACAGTATAATAGTTTTGAGATGATAAACTAAAAAAAAAATAATTTGAATCAGATTGAAGTACTGTTTTTCATTCAGTGCCATTTGCACATTGAAATATTAATGCTAACAGTTCTGTGAGACATTGGTTCGGCATTGGCATTGGCCAACATGATAGTCAATAAGGAAAATGAAGCAAAATTGACTGTAACTTTTCAAATGAAGGGAAGCACGTTTTTGATTCAATATCTGCGAGGTTAATGAAGATGTATAGTCGCATGCAATAAAAGATTTCTCATTTTGGACTGAGCTTTTTCTGCTAGGTCTTCACAACAATAGGAAGTATTTGAATTTAACAATTAGTACTCAATTAAACCATCAACCTATGCAATCATTATGGTTTTATTTGGTGTGTGCTGACAAACCAATGACAACTAAAAAAAAATTAAACTAATTGACTACTTTCTGATGTGCGATTCACTACAAATGTGAAACATTACACAGTGTTTCCCTTTATTAGCCTGCTTGCAGATGCATACAGATCTAAACTCTACAAAATTGTTGGAAAATTTGTATAATGCTGTGGTTATTGGGAACATATGTATTGGGAACATATGTAGGATTATAAGCATCTTGTTACACGGTCGCATTGACGCAAACCAGGCCGTGTTGTGTCGGTGTAGGGAGACTTCCTCGTACACATCTTATTTCCTATGTTCAAACTGCCAACATAAATTAAAAACAAAATGAGTACAACTGATTTAACCATTAAGACATTCACCCCATGTTCATTATGAGTGGCACGAATAAATTAACATTTGAAACTTTTTTCACTTTGTATGGACTAGCTCAAATTAGATCTTGTAACTAGACATAAGATAAATTTAAAAGTAGCAAATGGAAATATTCACAAAAAATAATAATAAATTTAACTGTAAATTTTTATAATTAAAATTTATTTAAAAAATAAGCAAGAAGAGTAATTTAATGACATTTAATATAATAATAGGTACAGTAAGTTAATATTAAGAAATCAGGAGTAAATGATTTTCAAATACTGCGAATTGTATACTTGCCAACATTTTGTTTGCTCCAATGCATGAGACAAACCCCACCACCAGTGCTGGACAATAAAAAAACCCCTCAACTGACCATTTTTGGGCCATTTCTGCAAACACTACCATTGTTTTGGGGGCCGTTTTCACCATATTTAGCTCTATATTGTCTCATGCGTGAGAGAGACTATGCTTATGACTGAGAATTCTATTAATGCGTGACAAAAATTATTTATGCGTGAGACGTCAAAAATAGGCTCTAATGCGTGAGACTCAACGCATAATGCGTGAGTGTGTGAGTGTTGGCAGGTATAGATGTGCATGTTCATATTTCTGCAAAATGAGCAAGTTGCTTCAGAATTTAACAGTTGGTCATTTTCAAGTGACAAAATGTCTTAAGAATACAAAGTTATGAAAGTACAAAATCTCTGTATATAGTCCATAGTCCAGTAAATATACGCCTAAAAATAGGTTGACCTAGGACAAATTGCAACAGGTTTTTTGATGTTGTCTTGTTTAGGGGGTCACTCTGAGTAACATATCCAAAATAGGACAAAATTGGACCACCGGAAGGGTTCTAATTTGCATAATTAAAAATGGCCGCCATTTTATACAAACACTCCAGATCTCAGCAACCACTGGTCATAGAGAGTTGATTTTTGTGCCATAGTGTTTAGAATATATATGTTCCTATTTGCTCTAATGGAAAAGTTTTACTAAATATTATATTTACTGACAATTTGACCTTTGACCTGGATTTATGGTATCTCAATAACGGCTAGTCGTAGAGTATTAAAATTGGTGCCAAGTTGTACATAATATACATATTTATATTTACCGTAATAGAAACTTTTCTCAGAATATGCCCAGAAGGGGTCTAATTTGGATAATTAAAAATGGTGACCATTTTTGTAAGAAAACTCAATATCTCGGCAACCACTGGTAATAGAGAGTTGATTCTTGCGCCATAGTGTTTAGAATATACATATTGCTATTTGCT
>JAOTQE010062833.1:0-12825 GCA_025631205.1 Nesometra sesokonis
TGAATGCGTTGATATCTCGGTAGGAAAAACTCGGGAGATATCCTGGTTACATTTTGTTACATTTGGTAAAGATTTTTGTACGTGTGAATCGGGTATTAGTTTAATGCATGAATGCATATCCTGATGGGAAGTTTTCCCTTCTACAGGGAGAACAGTCCCAGCATATTTTGAAATGGTGAATGTTGCAAGAAAAATTTCTGAATAGTATTATTTCCGGCAGACTGCTGGGAAGTGACCTGTGATTTAGCATTCCATCCAGGAGTATCGCATCTGCTTCATGCTTTTGAAACTGGAAATAAGCCCATGAGCCTTTGCTTGGAAAAAGATTTACTACTTCTCAGATCTGGGATTTATATTTTTCATCATAAATCTAGCGGAAATGTAGGCCCAATGAACAAGTCTGTAGATCACAGGCTAGTACGGTATCCCTTTAGCTCAGTAGGATATTATCTACTGGCCTTCAGCTCGACTCTGAAGTTTTACTGTTCTTTATAAAGTCTGTGATATTGTACAAGGTTTAAAAATAGATTATTTTGATAAATTATATTAGCTAAAACCCAGTTTGATAGCAAAAGTAATCCATATGTTTTGAATTAAAAATGAAATAACTGATTGAATCATTATCAATGAGTGCAAATGGCACGATGCTCCTACTGTCATTTTGGTGACCTGTAAATATGTAGAAGCATTCCTAAACTTGTGACCCCAAGCGTGACCATGTTATGAAGATGGCTATAATTGACGTTTGATATTTCGTACCAGATGTTGATAGAAAGATGTACATTGCTACTAGAGAATACCACCATACACAACGATTCCTACTGTCTCACATTTGGCAAGATTTTTTCTGCTTTCTCAAAGTCCCTAATTGACCCAGTCCTTTTAACAGATTATCAAACAGCATAGACTGTGTAGTACATTTGAAAATTCACCATAATGGTCATTTAACATTTAATCATCAGGCATCCACCCTTCCATGAATTTCTGAAAAACCAATGTTTTTATGACAAAATTTTTCCAAATGGCAGTTAATTCAAGATAATATGTACTAGCCATTTTGTTAGTTGGGATTCCAAATTATCTTTTTTTTAAATATATTTGGAAAACATAAAAAGAGTTATGGTTAAAATAATCAGTAATCAAAATGTAGGGTAGAGATGGAACACTGTTTGTATAATGAACGTTTAACCCTTGGTGTGGTGGTGTTGTTCGATCAAGGTTGATACCCACTGTGTAAATATAAATTTTGTAAATGACAGATATAAATTCACCAATGATTTTAATGTGCAATGGAATTTAATAAATTGATTGGATTAGCACTATAACAGTCACTTAAGCATAAAAACACAGGTCTCATTTAAATTGTTTTCAGTTTTGTTTGAGAACCTAGGGTAAATACCAGTAATACTGTATTTAGCATTAAACATAATTTAAGGTAGGTCAATTTGGTATAAGGGCCAGCTTGTATGGTTTACCTTTGTTTATCTCATTGAGGCTAGTTTGGAGTACCCATCTTTTCTCAAACCCTACAGTAGGTGCAATTTTGATGGCCTATTTAAACCTCTTTTAAAGTGCAAGGACTACCAAAAGTGTGTGATTCTCTTTAGTAAATCATTTAAACTATTCTACACTAATGCCATTGGTGTATTGACTGCATTTGACCTTGTTAACCTACCAGGGGCCTCTCTAAAGACACCTACATGTCAAAGGTGGCTCACTTAGACCTCGTATCCATACCAACCAACAGCCAGCATCTACCAAAGTACAGTACAGGCCAAGATGAGCTGATCATGAGATGTGTAATTTTGGCAGGATTATAATTGTCTTGTATGGAATTAACATGTTAATGTATCAAGTACGCTATACTGACGTAATTGGAATTGTATAAGTGTTGTATTGATCTGTTTGGTGTCATTAAACTTCCTGTATGACCATTCTCACTTGTTGTTACACAAGGAATAACTTGCAAAACTAAGATGTAAACAAACCAATTTAGATCAGAAGAGATTTACAGAAACAGAATTTGGATTTGTTCCATTGCTGTACACTGAGAGGTATTCAACTTTTGTTGGGTTTTATTTTATTGATTTAATAATGACTGATATACAGTATATTTGACATCCATTTATACGTATCTATGCTCACGCAATGGTCAATTTTTTGCTAGCCAACCTGGCAAAAGGTTGCCATTTTTTTAGCCAAATTATAAATTATTTAACCCAATTTTCTAAAAACGATAAAAACTGATAAAAAATATTGTTTTGAATTTTTATTTAGTCAATTTGGCAAAGAGGTCATTTTTATTTTAGCCAAATGAAAGTCCCAGTAGCCATTGGTGACTTGGCAAATGGTTAGATTGAGCATAGCATATATTTATTAAATAATTGATTAAAATATTGTATTTATACTTTTATTAAAATGCGGCAAGACATTGTAAAACCATCAAGTTGTCGCAAAATACCAAAACAGAGGTAATATTAAATCCCTATTCTACTTTTTATAAGCTTTAAAATGAGGGTCATTTGTCAAAATTAGACATATATAACCAAAGTTATGGGACAAAATATACAAAAATTTCTCTTGTATTTCTTTATATTTCCTGTTGTTTATTTGCTCTTATCTCAATAACTTCCTGTGCGACAACTTGGTGGGTTTGCCATGCCTTGCCTCAAATGTATAAGAGTCAGTGAAGCAGTCTTTAATAATTATGTTATACATTTACAAAAAAATGTTTTGAAGAGGGAAGGAAAGTTCAAAAGGAAATATCATTTGTGGGTTTGTTTAATCTTCAAACTGGAACAATGATACTTCCGTTGCTTGTTTGCATACTTATGTACGACGATTCACAAACCTCATTTAAATTAAGTACAACCTATTTGTGGTTTGTTATTTTCCTGTTTACTAAAAAGTTAAGTAGCATTCTACTCCACTACATTGTGTAGGTTAATACTATCAATAATCATGGTACATGGGTTAGCCTGAACTGATCATTTTTCTGTAATATGCATAGGTATATTCAATAATGAATAGAAGGAAATCAGTGGTTCAGGAGACAAAGCCTCGCCATTGTGGATAGGATAACCAGTTGCTTAGCTCACTTAATTAGGTACTCAATTACACAAAAATAAACTGAGAGCATTCCTGACCAGAGATAGTTTCATAACCACTCCTCACCACACCTTTACTGCTCTTGCAGAAATGTACTTAACAGTGGGGGGGGGGGGGGCCAGGATTTCCCCGACAGCAGAGCAATAACTCTGACAGGGGGGTGGGGCCCAAAGGTCCTCTGGGTGGGGAGGGGAGCTGTAGCCCTTCTTAGCTGGTACTTAAGCCAAGTGGAAGTGAGTGGCACTTCCCAGCCTCAGTGCTTTCCATCCATCTTAAAGCTAAGGCCTAGCTTCTACCCACCCATTCAACCTGTCACCAAACTACGTCTCTGCAAACGTCAATATAATACTTTTTAAAAATTCTTTTCATATTTTAAATAATAACTGTTTCATTTAAAAAATGCTATCATCATTGTTATCATAATGATTGCCATCCTCATTGACTCAATTTAGTTATGCAATCATAAACTTAATTATGTGTGAAGATCCATAATAAATTTGAAATAGTTGGTTTATCTATATTGCTTAACTTCTTAATTAACTTAATGTATACTGAGTTAATAATTTTCTTAATACCATATTTATAATTATGAAACAGTCTTAAACGTAGCATTATATCACAATAATCAGTTAATACTTATTTTGTCAGTAATTTGAATCCCTCTTTGAATTATGCGCCAAGGAAATACTGACATTGATACTCGTCTGGTACAAAGTTATTATGTGCCTGTTTACTCATCATCGCTATGGTGTTGGTCATCCAACGACTTCCATCTATAAACTATTGCATCAGTTCAATTCCAAAACTTGTCTGTGTCCTTCCTATTACATGGGGTTATAGGATAATATTACTTCCATTAGAGTTCACGCATGCACTATATAAGCAAAAACAAACAGAAAATGGCCATTATATTTAGCTGATGATAGACAAGAGTACTTTTTCTCAAATATGTCATTATAAATTGCCCAGTGCTTTTTCAACGTGTAAATATGTTAAGTAGATTATGTATTAAACAATGGAGGAAGTGCTCCAAGAAAAAAGAGGTATGGATCATAAAATTCTGTGACATTAAAGTGTCAATTTTTGGTGATGTACAGTGTGAAGGTGCATATATGTTATTACGTTTATGATGAAATCATTCTCAACATGTAAGGGTAGACTTTTGTATTGGTTTAAGTCTGATAGTATATGTTCATACATATAGCATTATACAGTGAGTAAAGGTGTAAGCCATGTTCTTATATTTATTTAAAATGTTTAGATACTAGTTGATTAATTATCAGTAAATTTCAAAATTTCTGGTAGTGACATTTGCAAGTAGTCAGGGTGAAGTTTATATGCAGGTCATATAGGTAATACCATGTTCCATGGCTAGCAGGTGGCACATGCTTATCCCCTGCCTATAGTTGAGACACAAATATTAGGCCTAAAAATAATTTGCCCTCTCATTGAAATTTTAATGTGATATTTTTTAAAGTAAAAGTGTTGTAAGTGGTCTAATTTTTAGTGGCTGGATCAAAATTTGTCTGTACAAGAGTTATAGATCTAAGGGCTGTATGCTGCACAATTGTTCCATGGTAGAGAACAGCGTCCTTCTGTTGAATTGTCTTGATTCTATTCTGTCAATTTAATTTATTTTTTGAACAATGTGATTCTAGATAATTGAGACTAGACAATAATTATTTCTTCCTTTTATCAAAGGCTCCTTCCAGAGTCCCATTTACAATGAAATAATATAAATTTAACTGAAATATATATAGGACAACTGACCCATGTTTAATATTTTAGATACAATTATTTTTTTGTGATTTTGGAAGGGCTTTTAAATATGTAGTAAACGAATAAATGTAACTGTATGTAATACATTTGACAGTCTGTCTGCCTGTCTGTCAGTTGTCAACTTTAATTTTACCATAACAGTAGCATCTTTCACAAACACTCTCAAAATTTAAAGATCCTCCATAAGCATTCTGCCCCTACTGAAGTATCATGTTGTACTTACAATATGTTAATTTCAACATTGGTAATCCCCATTGAATGAATTCTTCCAATTGTCTTCACCTTAATAAAGACTGTACCTTTATCCTAATCATTTGTAAAAACTCATTCATTGGACTGGACTCACAGTGCACATGTGAAAATTGCATAATTAAAACAAACAATTGTAAAATTGAGAGGAAATGCATGATTAATGTTTAAGATAGTCTAAACCAAAACAAGTCGTTTCAGATGAACAGATATTTTCTGGAGTGCTTGTGTAATATGCTAACCATAAAAAAAAAAATCATATATATCATCAAGAACGTTAGAGATACTGTATTTTGTTAAAAACTAGATTGAACTATCGGCCCTCAATTAGGGCAGTAATCCTATTCATTAGAACTAGAAAACAGTGCATTCTATCCAAAGAATAGGCAACACATGTACAATTGGCATAACCTTGTACCCTTTGTTGTAGCACTTTTATGCTATCTGTAGAATCTTTACAGAGATACAAACTTGCACCTTTGCTTCTGGATGTCGTGGATTTTAGTATGATTTCTTTCTCGTTAATCTTAGCCAACTTATAAATATTAGCTGTCTGTTATCTAATTTTTTTGGATATGAAGTAATAGCTTAGGGTGAATCTGTGGAATGTTATTTTTATCACAATAAATCATGTCTTTGTTAAATTGCTTTTTGTGTAGAAGAGGTAAAGACCTGGTAAGTGTGTGAATATTACAGAATTTAGCTTTTTAGTAGTAGAAATGTAGGCCTATATGCTGTGCATATATGACCATGTGGTTCAATTATGCATTTGTTGTATGTTCCACATGGTTCCACAACATTTAATTCTAACTACTGTACATGTTGGTTGCTATCTACTAATAAGCCACTATTTTAATAACATATTCCTATATGGTATTCACTTTTAACATTGTCCCCAAAAGACAGTAAATGCACATTCCAAGTGATATTTTTAGGTAGATGTTATCTTGTAAGACCTACAGTACTTGGGTTTATAGGATCTTTGGTTGTTAATGTTATACCGTACTATGCATAATGGTACTACTTCTATGACTACCTAGTACCACTACTACTACAACTTTGTGTTTTCTTTTGGAGAGTTGACTGTTTATTATAAGACAGAAAACATTAGTAATTAAATTTAATTTATCTATGGTAAACTATTTTCATTCCTAAAACAAGACAAAGTGATTGTGAACGATTATACCCTCAACTATGTTTTGAAGGGGGAATCTATGTTTTTTCTCTGTTTGTGTGTTTGTAAGTGTGTGTGTTCATTTGCTTGTGAACAGCCTAAACCCATAGTTTCCTTCTTTTTTAAATTTTGAAATAAATAACCACAATATTGTTATAGATGCATCCAGAAAAAATAGACAGACATCAGATAAAATACAGACAGACAGACAGACAGAGAGAAATGCAAACAGAATATCCTATTGCTACTTTTACTGTGATGTCCTCTAATAATCAGCCACACAGAATAAACATACTACATGCTCTTCTCAGGGTCAAAAAAAGGTTATGCTTTGTAATTTTAATGACAGCAGCAAATAGATAGGACTAGGGTGTATAGTAACTGTCAGACCTGTGTAGTCTCTGGTTTTTGTCACTAAAAATAGAGGGCAGTAGACACAAAATCATATAGATTAGAATCCAGAATTCATGTGGTAAGGCGGATCAGCACCAAACCTCGTGAAGACCTAGATATGGTTCGTTCTGACATTATTTGAAAATTTGAAGTAAATCAGCCCAATAGTTTTTTTAGATATGGATGCAGACAGACAGACAGACAGACAGACAGGTTGGAGCTCATTGCAATACCCTCTCCCCACTTCAGTGGGGCGAGGGTAATATTAACAGGATAGAGATCAAAGTTATTGCTCAGATCCAGATTTTATGTTTTAAACTTTGACCAAATACAGTGAAACAATTCATAATTTAAACATATAATGAATACTTAGATATCATACGTTCTCACAAAACAAAACTGAAGAATTTTGGTTTTTGGCCAAGGTAGATAATTTTGAACAGTGTGATTAATGGGAACATTTAGGAACACTGATAACTACAATGATGAATGATTCCACTTTATTTTATAGTCTGCTAGATCAATCATTTCAATTATTTTGCATAAAGTTATTAGTTATTAACATTTAAAGGGGCTTTCATAGTTTTTTAAGCATTTATTATATATTACTTAAATTTCTTTTACATTAGATGTATATATGAAGTAAATGATAGAATGGCCAGTAGGGTTTTATAAGGATGATTAGTGAAATTACAGTATATTAAGATTTAAAGGGACTTTTCATACAAAGCATTTATTGTACACCAAAGGGTAATGTTTTTTTATCAGTGTCAATCCAAGATGGTTTTAGAGGTTAAGTGGCAATCCCTAAAATAGTTCAGTTGAATAGTTAAAATATTCTCTAAAATGACACGCTGTCAGAAAGATTGCAAGGGAGGGAAAGACATAAGGATTTAAAGTCATGGTGAAAGTATTTTTT
Organism: Nesometra sesokonis; assembly: GCA_025631205.1. NCBI lineage: Eukaryota > Metazoa > Echinodermata > Crinoidea > Comatulida > Antedonidae > Nesometra > Nesometra sesokonis. The sequence goes on from JAOTQE010062833.1 coordinate 7,623, forward strand.
TTCTTGTCGGATTTAAACTGCATACTTATCACCATGTTAAACTATCAAGTACTATTTCCAAAATTGCCAAAAAATGTTGTTGCACAGGTACAAGAAAGGCCCAAAGTCAAACCCTAGAATCTTCCCCCTTTTTGAGTTTCTTCTTAGATTATTAGTGGACTTTATATTAGCATTTAAAGGGACAATCTTAATTTAAAATGCATGCATTATACTTCTATTTCAATAGATGCAGCGTATGCATTAAATGAAGTATATGATACTTTTTAGTTTTTACTTTATTTTTATAATAATGGTATTAAACTTTAAATGGGTTTTTATTGTTCTAAGTGTAATTTATGCATTTTTCACAAAATTTTATTATTAGAAGTATTATTTGAATCAGTACACAAAATATATTCTAGAACTCTCATTTTTATGTCACTCTTATTTTCAATATAGGCCCTAAATTTGAATTACACCATATTTTGTATGAGTTGAGTTGTTATGTATTTGATCAAAAGTGATACAAAAGATAACAGGATTCATTATTAGTTGGATACAACTATTCCTTTATATGGTAATCAGTGAAGTTCATCCATCAATTGCATTTAAATACACGTTTCTTTATTTTGTGAATGATAATTCCAGTTTGCAGTTTGAATAATAATTAATTTTTGTGTAAGTTGTCAAATTCTGATGTAAAAGTTGCATTGGGTTTTGTTTTTATATAGAATTGTTTAATGTGTGACATATTATAACTAGTATAAAACATATTAAACTATTCCTCGTATCCTACAGTAGAATCACCATTGATTGGGTATCTGACAAGATTTATTTTTATAGGCTGTACAATAAAAATTTATTTTTAATATCTTAACTATAGTTTAAGGAGGATGCGAATGTATTCCCTGCATATATCTCCCTCTCCCTCCTCTCCACCCTTCCCAAGTATTATAATAATTTGAAGAGTATAAGTTAAACTTGTCTAAGGCATTTTAATTAAGATGGCAGCATTGAGTTAAACATTTGACATAGTTACAATATAATTAGGTTTTTTTTGCTAGACTAATCAAAAATAAATTTCATACAAATCCATGGATGTACATTAGTAATAAATCATGTCTGACAGAGTCATTTAGTTTTAAATAAGGAAGTATTCTGCACCAATACCTGCTTGGATTAAATCATATAGGAAGGTGTACTGAAAGCAGTGCTTATTAAAGTTCTATTGGTATAATTTGATTGTACCATCGAGGCTAATGGAATTACAATTTTTTCATTATTTTTCTAATCTGACAATATTTAAAAATTATAACAGTTTTACTAAATCATATGTAGCACTCAGTTACTTTGCAACAAAGCTTCCATTTATCAAATACCACTAATTGCATAAATATAGTTTATAACATATGAAAATAACATTTTACCCTTTGTAAATAATTAAACTGAAACTTGATATTGCTCAAATTGAAGTAGTTTAACTGTTAATAATTTAAAGAAATATATTCCTAATTTTAAATACCATAACAGTGGCTTTCTACTAAAATATCTAATGACTCAGTTTTTACCTTATTATAAAGTCCAAAAATCATGAAACCAATGTACACGTACGTAAATTTGACTCCCAGGATTGTTATTATTATTTGCTCACATGTGCGTCAGTGACGTTATGTTCAAAAACTAGAATAAAATGGACGTCAGAATGAAGAGTAGTCAATTTTTGGAAAGACCATATCTTTGAATTAAACTATTTATGACCATTTTAAGAAGTGCAAAGCTCCTTATTATATCATGATAAAACTGTTGTTACTAGTGAAATGTCACCGTGGATAATAAATATTCTCAGGTAGTTAAACATTGTTGTTAAATATGAGAAAATTAATTGTACAATTTTCAATTTTGTAGCTTTGGAGAAAGACATCATTAAAATGTTTTTCATAAACAGAAATTATGACATTTTTATTAATTACTAACAATGACTGTACATAGTGCGTCGGTGACGTACATTCTCTGAAATAGTACTCGGATTGTAAATTAACTTGACAACCAGGTGTTGTTTTGTTTTAAATTACATTACTCATTGATACGATATTTATAAAAAAAAATTTCACGTCACCCAAAAAAATATTATTTTGGTGACTCCATGCATTGAAGGTAGAAACATCCTTGAAATACGGTGCATATTTTGTTAAGTTTTATTGTATTTTATTGTATCTTTAAATTCTATTTTTATAACAGTAACTATTACAGACAACCCGACTGTGAAGACGGACCTGGCTCCCTGCTGTATCCACTAAACTTAATGCCAAATAAAAAAAATATACTTGCTAAACATCAACCACTGAATGAATTTCGGAGGAGGAAGGGTGGTTTTTATTTTTTATTATTTTATTTTTATTTATTAATGGTAATCAACATATTTACATCATCTTTAACCATTGGATCCTTGAACTTATTGTATTTTGACCATAACATTTGGTAAATTGGTATGCTCTATGAAAATTTCCTTTTTATACCAGATAAAACTAACCAATATTGTCCTCATGGAACTTATTGGTTTGAAATTATATTTAATAGATGCACCAGACACCACAGACATGCCATACAACAGACAATGGAAATGTACTAGAAAAACTGACTAACAGTTTGCTAGTTTCTACTAACCATTGAAGATAAATGGAATGTCCCTGATATTTAGTGAAGTACAACAATAGATTTATAACATTTTTTTTTATTTACAGCCTAGTTCAGGAGATCCTTCTGCCTACAGTTCCATCAAATTAGTAAGTTACAAATCCGTCAATTCTTCTGTCCTAGTGCCTTTTTCACATAGCTGTAAAACAGGAGTCTTGCGTTAATTCGCAAATGTCGACTTTAGTGTGACTCCTCTTTAATTCCGGCACAGTGTTTGCATTCATTAGACTGCCTCAGACCCAAGACACATTACCGTAAGATTACCATTGCTGGTTTTGGACGGATGTGTGTGAAGGGGTCCACTGTATAATCTGTATAATTCTAGCTTGTGCAATGACAGCAGATCTAAACAAAACTGTTGGAACATTTGGTAAAAACAGCACCCTCTATTATTAAAACTGCTAGTTTTACGCCTTTCGCTTAGATCTTTCAAACACAAAACCATCATATAACTTAAATTTGACGTTTTGTGCACACACTGGAAATAATGTTGGCATGGTCATGGTAACATTGCAGTATTTTTCTGTGTGAAAGATGCTTTACAGGTTTTGGTTGGCATGCTTTTTGCTGTTTAAAAGACAAATCGTTCTGGTTTTCTCATTATTCTACTTCTGCTTAGCTCTTCTATAATTTCTCATTGTAATTCCTGAACTTCCTAAAACAAAGAAAAAATTATCCACTTAATCAAGTAATTAGAGAGGATTTGAAGGTCAAAATTGAATTTTCAAAACCTGGTTTGTGAATTTTTATGCTGATTGAAGCCAATTGTTTTAGATTTTGTACTTGCAACATCAGAAATTGTAGTTACCGCAATCTTGAAGAAGTTTTGAAAGTTGTTAATGAATCTTTTATAGTTTGTTTGATCATGGACTGATGCAAAATATTAGTTAAGTCAGAAAAACATTTTTCAAATAGTGCTGTCAAGTCTACATACTATTGTTTGAAAAGTAAATTAATCAACAAGGGTTACAGTTGCTATTACTGTATATGATTATTTTTGAGGTTGCCAAGTACACAAATAACAACCACAAACATTCTGTGTAGTTATAATGTACACCATTCTACTGGAATTCCAAAAGTTTCTTAACAACAAATTGCATATAACAAAAAACTCACATTAATCATGTTTGGTTAAACCTAGATCATAAAGCCGCAATTGCACTGGGTTAAAAAAAAAATTTACTAAGACCACTGGTAACATTTCAAAAGCTAAATCTTACCATTGTTCGCGCTTGGATTATTTTTCATAAACCATGTTACCCAAGGGGACAACTCATGGGTTACCCAAGTGACAAATGAAGGCTATTCTATAATAATGACTCGGGAAGTTTATCAGAGTCGTGCTGTCCGCATTGGACTTTTTTAGCTTGGTAAGTTTTACTAGGCAGATTTCACTCTGGAAAACCACCTGGCAGACTAATACCCGATTCACACGTACAAAAATCTTTACCAAATGTAACAAAATGTAACCAGGATATCTACCGAGTTTTTCCTACTGAGATATCAATGCATTCACACCTCTGCGAGGCTTGTAAAGATTCCGAGATATTCCAAGATTTTCAAGGCTGGTAAAGATTCCGAGATTTTCCTAGATTCTCCGAGATTTTAACAGGATGTTGTATTCACACATGCTATAAAATGTAACAGTTTGTTACATTTTGTTACCTTTGGTACATTGTGTACGTGTGAATCGGGTATAAGAGAGTTTTACAGAGTGAGATTTAATAGGGCGTCCACACAGGACTTTTTCTGGTCAAACTAACCAGCAAGTCTGTTAGCTTTACCGAAATAAGTCCAGTGTGAATGAGGCTTAATAATTATTATCAACAAATAATTAGTTAAATACAATTAAAATTTAGGCAGAAAAACATAATCCAATAGTTGATGTCTTGTAGGATTTGAACCCATGTCTCCAGATCACTAGGCATGCATCCAAAACACTAGACCATAGGGTTTGCACTTGATGACTTGATGAATTTGGTTCCATTAACCACCATGTACTGGAATATATAAATTACATATTTTTATGTTAGCAAATACTGAATAGATAGCTAAAACTAACATAGAATATACCAAATACACGCGAAACAATTTGTTTCCTCTTATGTACATGGCCTTGTTTCTTACTTGACCTTAATGTTTCTTGACTTGTCAAGGTCAGTGATGGTAATAAACTCAATATTAATTATTTAATTATCTCATCAGGACCTAATTAAAACAATCTGTTAATCATGAATATTTACACCTGTAACATTATAAAGCTGTTAGGTATAATGACAGCCATATGTTTTGCAAGTTGTTTGCTACTGAACAGCCTAACTTGTCAAGCAGACCTGTCTATTATTATTTTTTATGTTGCTTTACCGTATATTCTCACATCAATCCACATATAAAGGCACATTCGCGCTGGACTTACTGGTAAAACTAACAATCTCACTCAGGTTAAAGTCATGTCAGGTTAAAGTCATGTCAGGTTAAAGTCATGTCAGGTTAAAGTCATGTCAGGTTAAAGTCATGTCAGGTTAAAGTC
>JAOTQE010062844.1:0-18291 GCA_025631205.1 Nesometra sesokonis
ATAAAAAATCACAATCCTGGATGCGCGGATAGCCTCCTTGGTTTATTTAGTTTGCTGTTGAATGACACATCAGAAACCAAAAATAACATTATTAGTTTGTACAAGTGTACCTTTTCAAGAACCCTTTTACCTAAAGTACAGCAACTGTTAGGCTTGCGTACCGCTCCTCACCATTCTCGTAAATTGTTCACCTCGGAGCGAGAGAAATTGTAAAGCTGTAATTTTTCTGCAAACCTTAAAATTCGCAATTCCTTCCATTTCCTCAGTCTTCTTCGTGCATATCTTTATCTCGCAGGGGTGGACTAAAGGGGGCACATTTGCTTCCTCGGCCCACCCGATATCGGCAAAGTACATGTTATAATATATTGCGCGCTTAAACTAATGTTACTTCAACGCGAAACCAACAATAACCATTACATGCACGAATAATGGTGCCCAAGGTTGTGAACTGTACCTGTTTCAGACAATGTTGTTTTTTAGGAGATTGGGACAATACAAATTGAACTGAAACTGTGTACTGTGATAACGAAATGTGAGTTATTGGAACTTAATGGCTATCCCAAAAACTCGATGGTCGCGAAATTAATTATGAAAAAGGAAATGTTTAGATGCACGTATCTCTGTAATTGTTATTAATTTCCTAAATTAAGGATCGCAAAAATAAACAACTTAATATAGATATTAATAAATTTTATCAGAACGATTGTAACGGCCTGGGAACCCGACGTGTGTCATCTCTCAAGTTACTTATGATTAAGCTGAAATCAATATTGCTATAAAGAAGCGACTCATTAAATGCATATCACGTAATTTTATAATCTGTTTATTAACACAGGTGTCGCCTGAGTTGGAGAAGCTTCTGTTTTTAGATCATGTTTTTTTACGGGCATTGTGTCACCGCTATTTAAAGCGGGTCCTTTTACCTCCGTTTGGTGTGTGCATGGAGCTCCATGGTGTGTGGTGCTTAACAGGCTTAAGCTTCCCCGCTGAATTTGAAATGATTTGTTTCAAAAAGGTGCAGCAACGCAAATCTACTCCTGAGGTTATTTTCTAAGTTAGTGTACAGTATGTTTATTCGTCTCTTCGTGCCATTAACAACGTATATGCTCTGTATTATTTTCTATGCAATTCAATCAGATTTTCCAGATTTTTAGTATTGTTTTTTTCAATTAAATTTCCTTCGTAGTATAGGCTACCGCAGCACTACTGTTTTTAATCACTACTCCCTTCGGTTCGTATCTGTCTAGAAGAGCGGCGCGAAAACTTGTTTATCATGGCAGCTTCAATAGTAGGCAGATTCTTAGTATGCAGCTTCTTAGTGGGAAGCTTCTTAGTAGGCTTAGTGGGCAGCTTCTTAGTAGGGAGCTTCTTAGTAGGGAGCTTCTTAGTAGGGAGCTTCTTAGTAGGCACCTTCTTAATAGGCAGCTTCTTAATAGGCAGCTTCTTAGTAGCTTCTTAGTAGGCAGCTTCATAGTGTGCAGCTTCTTAGTAGGCAGCTTCTTAGTAGGCAGCTTCTTAGTACGCAGCTTCTTAGTAGGCAGCTTCTTAGTAGGCAGCTTCTTAGTAGGCAGCTTCTTAATAGCTTCTTAGTAGGCAGCTTCATAGTGGGCAGCTTCTTAGTAGGCAGCTTCTTAGTAGGCAGCTTCTTAGTGGACAGCTTCTTAATAGGCAGCTTCTTAGTAGGCAGCTTCTTAGTAGGCAGCTTTTTAGTAGGCTGCTTCTTAGTAGGCAGATTCTTAGTGGGCAGCTTCATAGTGGGCAGTTTATTAGTTCGCAGCTTCTTAGTAGGCAGCTTCTTAGTGGGCAGCTTCTTAGTAGGCAGCTTCTTAGTGGGCAGCTTCTTAGTGGGCAGTTTCTTTAGTAGACAGCTTCTTAGTAGCTTCTCATTAGATAGCTTCTTACTAGGCAGCTTCTTAGTAGGCAGCTTCTTAGTAGGTAGCTTCTTAGTAGGCAGCTTCTTAGTATGTAGCTTCTTAGTAGGCAGCTTCTTAGTAGGCAGCTTCTTAGTAGGCAGCTTCTTAATAGCTTTTTAGTAGGCAGCTTCTTAGTGGGCAGCTTCTTAGTAGGCAGCTTCTTAGTGGACAGCTTCTTAATAGGTAGCTTCTTAGTAGGCAGCTTCTTAGTAGGTAGCTTCTTAGTAGGCAGCTTCTTAGTACTTTAGGAGTTAGATTCTTAGTAGGTAGCTTCTTAGTACGTAGCTTCTTAGTCAGCAGCTTCTTAGTAGGTATACCCTCTTAGTAGGTAGCTTCTTAGTATATAGAAAGCTTCTTAGTCAGCACCTTCTTAGTATGCCTATTGTCTATCGGTAATTCCATGGCAGGGACGGATCCATTCAGCTATTGGGCGCGTTTTGCCCATTTTTAATTTTACAAGCAAAAAGCACGCCACTGCTCACATAGTTGATTAACTGGAAAGCCTGATCGGTGACTTCGCAGCTATCAGCCGGGATGCATTACAAACATACGATGGCCCACAAGTGTCACACTGTAAACGAAAAAAAAAACTATGAACACAAAAAAGAAACGCTGCAAACAAAAAAGAAACACTGCAAATAAAAAAGAAACGACGCTGCAAACAAAAAAGGAAAACAATTGCAAATAAAAACAGAAAACACTTGCAAACAAAAAAGGAAATGCTGCAAACAAAAAATAAAACACTTGCAAACAAGGAAAAACACTTGCAAACGAAAAAGAAAAGGAAAAACACTTGCAAACAAAAAAGGAAAACACTTGCAAGCAAAAAAGGAAAACATTTCCAAACAAAAAAGAAAACAAATAATATAATAAAGCGAAAACACCTGCAAACAAAAATAAAACACTTGTAAATAAATAACGAAAGCCATGAGGGTGTGTTCCATCTTCAATATCTGCAGGGTAAATACTTTTTAGGAAGCCACTCTATGTAGCTTCTATGCTGTGTATTGTGAATGATGTAGCTAGGAACAAATCTGTAAACAACCGCGTAACCACAGACTAGAGAGTGGATTCTATCAGATATATCTTTCCTCCAGATAACCAAAATTTATGCTAAAACTCAATCCCCTTACTACTTTTTCACTTTTTTGCCATTTTATTAGGCCTCAATATTTTGAAAAAAATAATTATGATAGTATTCTGATAGGCATAGGCTTTGACCGTTATGATGGACTATGAATTGTTTGTGTAAATTATCCGTTCCCCCGCCTCCCACTTAGATACCTACATATATATTCTAGATCGTGTTTTTAGGGGGGAGGGGAGCGAGAACTAACCTAAGTTATGTACCAGAGGTCCGTAACCCACGGAGATTTTGCCAAAAGTTATCCCCAGAGAAACTAATTCAAGTTACACTTAACCCACGAGGGCTTTATCCAAAGTTACATTTAACTCCAGAGACTAACCCTAGTTATATTTAACCCACGAGGACTTAATCCAAAGTTACATTTAACCCCAACTCCAAGTTATATTTAACCCACGGGGAAAGGCAATTCAATTCTCGGGGTAAGTAACCTATGTTAATTGTAACCCCGGGAAACTAACCCAAGTTGTAACCCACAGAGATTTTACCAAAAGTTATTATTAACCCTCGGAGAACTAAATCAAGTTACACTTAACCCACTGGGACTTTATCCAACGTTACATTTAATCCTTGTGCAATAAATCCAAATTACATTTAAACCACGGGGACGATATCGAAAGGCACATTTATTCCCCGGGGTACTAACCAAAATTACATTTAACCTACAGACTTTGCCAAAGGTTATCCCCGGAGGATTAACCTAAGGTACTTTTAACCCACGGGGAAACTAACCCTAGTTATACTTAACCAACAGAAACTTTATCCAACGTTACGTTTAATCCCTGGGAAATAAACCCAAGTTACATTTAACCCTAGGGGACTTTATCGAAAGGCACATTATTCCCTTCGGTACTAACTTAAATTACATAAACATACAGAGACTTTGTCAAAAATTATTTATTCCCGGAGAACTAACTTAAGTTACTTTTAACCAACGGGGACTTTACTTAAATTTACATTTAAGACCCGGGAAACTAACCCAAGTTAAAACAACCCACGTATATTTTTCAAAGAGTTATATTTAACCCCCGGGGAACAAACCAAAGATATTCAACAACGGGGACTTTATCTCAAGCGTACATTTAACCCCCGGGAAATAAACCCGAGTTCCATTTAACCCACGGGAAACGTTCATCGAAAGTTATATTTTACTCGGGAAACTAACCTAAGTTATATTTAACATCCAAAGACGTTGCAAAATGTTACACTCAACCCTCGGAGAACTTTCCTCAAAGTTACATTTAATCCACTGGTCCTTTTTTATTTGCATGTGTTTTCTTTTTTTTTTTGCATTTGTTTTTGTTTTAATTGTGTTTTCCTTTTTTGTTTGCAAGTGTTTTCCTTTTATGTTTGCAAGGGTTTTCCTTTAATGTTTGCAAGTGTTTTCTTTTTGTGTTCACAAGTGTTCTTTTTGCTTTCAAGTGTTTCCATTTTTGTTTCCACGTGTTTTTATTTTGTTTGCAAGTGTTTTCTTTTTTGTTTGCAAGTGTTTTCTTTTTTTTGTTTGTATGGGTTTTGTTTATTGTTTGCAGTGTGACCCTTGTGGGCCATCGTACAAACGATACTGAAGTAAATAAGTATCCTTGTGCAAGCACACAATCAAACTGGCAAGCGTGAGTCTCGAACACTTCGCCAGCAACACAAAGAGACAACTTACTGTTACCCACGCGTACAGAAAAGCTCGCGTAACCTGGATGTGGTTAACCACTGCACGCACGCCTGTTTTAACGCGCCTTTTCTGTATGCGTGTTTTCTGTATGTGTGCTTTCTGTATGCGTGCTAAATTTCAACAACTCTGCGCCACTATCAAATAGAATGCTTATTATTTTAATCACCATACCTACAGCAAAGTCATTGAACGCCCATGCAAATCTAATAAACAAACATGCATTAGATGCCGTTTGCTGCAATAAGTTTAATCATTACTTAAAATCCAATAACCCGTCTCGTCTAACTCATTATTCTCCCCATAAAATTAAGGTTTTCGTGCATGAATGTAAAGACCTATTTCCTTTTTTTGCGCAGGATCGCGAAAATTACTAATTGCAGTGCCATGGTTGACAGGACTTGTCCCAAGCGATGCACATAAACCACGAAGGAATGCATAAACAGTCTTGTGTACAGTCACTCTTACTAGCCAAACTTGCTATCCAACATACTCCACTGGCACTAACCAGAATCAGAATCATTAAACAGGCTTCTGTAACAGCGACACAACAATACATAGGCACTTGCCATACTCCACAGACACATCCACACTCCATGCCAAAAGCACTAGCAACACTGAGGTCGCACTTTATGCATGCCTAGTCAATTCCAAGTGCAAACTAAAATATAGGTTACAGTATTTTAATCGCTATTATTAAAGCGAATGTAAACATTTTTTGATAAAACGAACTAGCAGACAACACAATAGATAATTTGGTGCCTAATTATTAATTCACAGCACTCAATTTTAAGGCTTATGATAAGACCATCGACACCATCGATATTGTGATCGCGAAAATTAAGATATTGAAATTAATAAATTCTCGAAAATAAAGAGCTGTTTACAATAATCATTCTCCCTGGCCGTTAGACCTATTATAGCCACTTTTTGAATAAGTTTACCGCCGATTTATATGCATGAATTTTAAAACAGTATGTATATTCAAAATTAGACGTAATTGCAAAAATAATGTATACAGTAATATTCATTGAGGCTATTTTGGAATCTCGGCTACACGAAGATGTCGCTTGAAGATTATAACATTGAACATTTCGTCAGTGGCACAACAAAGAGACAGTCTTACGCTCGCGTACATGAAGGCGCGCGTAGATACTAATAATGGACGCGTCATATTTGCTAATAAATACACACGCGCATTTCGCGTTGCTTTACGCGAATTTGTTTTCATGCGGCGCGTAGCCGTTTGTGCCATTTAGTTGTGATGCAATTGACTGACAGACTGATTGTCCATGGACCGACAAAAAGAAGATAACCGAATTAAAATACAGTGGTTTTGTGTTAGTACCGTTAGTACCGTATTGCCAATTCCTCTAGGTCTACTAGCAAAGTTTGTCGGTCATTTCATTGGCTAGTGTGTCTGATGGTCTTTTGTCTCTATTACGTCCGTTTATCGGTTAGTCAGTTGGTCGGTTATATTACGTTTAATATGTTATTTCCCGCCTCTGTTATTAGTCCAATCGCTGCAGATTTTTCATAAAAGGAAATACTTTACTGGTAATTTATACACACTGCTTGCACAGGTTCCTTATTGAAAACAATCAATGGGTTGAAGCTACATTCCCGTGAATTGTGGGCGCTTGGTGGAGTTTTGCGCTGTCCGAGTGCTTCCAGTTTAGAAATGCAATTCGGGCATCCCTTTGGTTAGTTAGCCAGTCTGTCGGTCTGTCTGACAGCGATCAATTTTTATTACCTTTAAAATACCGTTTCCATAAGTTCTCATATCCCCAATTGCTTTGATGGAAATTATGAGGGAGTTTCGGTTAATTTGTCAATCTCTCGCCAGCTCTTGTGATGGATTTTCATTCAATGTTTATTTCAAGTTCTAATAATCAATCCAGTGGTTAATCGGTTTAGTTGGCCGGTGTTAGTACGTTGGCTCCAATTTTTGCATTTCTAATAATTCAAACTGAGACCGTTTTTTTTCTTTTTTTTTTGCAGTTCAGCAGGCAGTTTCTGTTCATCCTGCTGGTAGTCAGTTGTTCATTTCCGGTGCAGGTTAGCTCGTACCCAGACAAACTCGTATCCATGCCAACTCGAACCCACTGGTGATAACTGAATTGGTGCGCCTAATTTAAACTGCAATTTATTTATTCCTATTATATTGTATGTTTAATTTATAGTCAAATTATAACATGGATAGTTTACGTAAGTTTTTCTTTAAACCGAACTTGATTCTTTTACTCTTTAGAAGACTGCTAGTGATTTTGGCGCGGGTACGAGTTATCCAAAATTTGAGTACGAGTTGGTGGATACGAATGAGCTTGTGTACGAGTTCCCCTGTATTCGTTCATTCTGTCGGTAGTGTAGTTCAATAAACGATTTTTTATTTATTCGGTGTTGTAGAACACAAAAGATATCCCACGAAATTCCAAAATTGACTTATTTCCAATGGGTATTTCTGGTGGTGATCGGGCAATACAGCAGGAGACATCCCTTACTGTTTTTCCAAGAGTGCACTGCATTCTTTAACATGCACATGAGCCATGTTGTACACGGGACCAACGGCTTAACGTCTCATCCAAAAAAACGGTGCGCTAGTAACATGTATTTCGACCCTGCAGCAGAAATACAATGAGGGTGGAAGTACCAGTTCAACGAACATGTACCCCATCAGCTAAACCAACTGAGTTCAATGTAACTCTCAAGGACGATTTTTTTATAAATAATTTTCGGTATCCTTTAATTTTCAAAGGAAATCATAATAATTGCTTTACATTTATGATTAGCGTTTCAGAAACTAGATGTTTTCGAAAATTATTTGGTTATCACCTGTGTGTATACCTATGGATTTGATCGTTCGGCATTAAAATGTTGTTACTACAACCGTTATGTTTAAATGCGTCCAGGCTAATTTATATTTCGGTTATGTCAGTGGTTCGGTTTAATATCGAACGAATCTTAATACAATAGAACATATTTATTGTTTCATTTTACAGTTGAACCTCCCGTAAGCGGACACCCTCAGGTCCGGGAAAATGTCCGCTTACTCGAGGTGTCCGCTTACGAGAATTTCGCCCGATAGAGGGCCAAAGTCTTAAATTTTATGTATACGCCCTTTTGTCTCATTTCTTTTCAACAAAAATGACGTCTCAAATGTCTAGAAACGGCATTGTATATTTTATTAAATATTGTTTATCATTTTTAAGATTAGTAAGGACAATTATGTACAAAAATGTTTATTCATTGTTCAGTAAAATTACTGAATTTCCGGGAGGTCCGCTTATGGGAGGTAAATTAACACACAAAAACCTAAATTTTAAGAAAAAAGTGTTCGCGTCCGCTTACGGGAGGTGTCCGCTTACGGGAGGTACCAAATGCACTGATTAGATAGGAAGAACAAACGGGTCTTTGAATTAGTGTTCCTTATGGGAGGTGTCCGCTTACGAGAGGTTTCCGCAAAGGGAGGTTCAACTGCATAACCGAATTGGTAATTATAAGTTATGATTGTTTTTATCGTCACAATTTGACACCAAAATTTGACCAATCATTACGCTTGTTTCATTCCAGCTTGCATTCGCCCTGGGTGATGACGTATGGCCTATGGTATCTGAACTTGAATACGCACAGATAGTGGACAGCGGTCGCAGCCGACTCAGTTATAAACAGAACACAACATACATCGCCGTAGATTACATCATTCGCAAACTCAACGAATCTATACAAAATGGACCTGGCTTAAGCCTGAAGGTGGTGTATTTGATCACGGTCGTTGGGGCCATAGTGGTCTTAATATCGTTCATGTGCCTTGTTTCTAATACTTGTTGCAGAGTCGAGATACCTACAAAAATCGATGCTAATAATATTGATATTAAATCAAGGGACGCGATATGTGCAAATATCAGCAAGACTGGACATGCATATTCTAATCGATAATACAAATTTGTGTATAATCGCTGTCTATTTTTATAACGAAGAATACTGATGCCATGTTTTCTAACCTACTGTAACTGCGACATTAATTGATGGGTTTTCGGATTCAGTACGCATGAAAACGAAGCAATAAGAGCAATGCTGGCATGGTGTACGCACGTTCGTAAAGCTCGGCGGTGCCTACTGTACCTGCGGAACATGAAGAGCTTTGGATTTGCGACGACGTGGAACGTGCAACACGAACAGAAAAGAAACACGGTTAGTCGTGAGCATCGTGTACGTTCAACGTTCAACTGATTTCGATACTACGACGCGAACTCATTACTGTGCCAAACGCGTAAATTTATAACTCGGCGGTCAATAAAACGCATACAAAATAATGTAAAATCTTCATAAATCCTGAAACCTGTCGATCTTGATTTATTTCCTACAGTTATGTAGGGAGTTTACGATTTTAGATGTTACTAAATTTCATTTACATCATTGGAAATGCGTTTTTGCCAGTTACAAGACGGCAAATTGCATAATGGCGTTTGCTTGATATCAGGACGTCCCACGTTGCATGGCGTTGCGATTTAAAAGTTCTCCATTGCTCAAGTAAATGAATAATAAATGTAAAAGTGAATCGCGCTGATGGCATTATGTTGCTCTATTCTTGTCGTGCGTACCATAAAATAACAATCTGAAAACTCCAGTTTTGATTCGAGGACGAGTTTGAATTGCGAAACATTGTATAACCTATGCACGAGAACTATTAACTCTAATACTTTTTATATTGTTTCGAACATTATTTCAGATCATTCCGGACTACATATAAAACGTTATTCGATATTAATAATAAAACATTTGCAAACATTGACTGACTTATTTGTTTTTGTGTTTTATGTCTGAATTCTTAGATTAAGTCTCACCACAAAGTGAGTCTCATCATAGGTAAGATCAAATTAAGATAATTACACCAAAATAAGTCAAATTTTTGAGAAATTTAATTTTAGTCAATTACGAGTGCTATTATACTTGTATTTCATTATGATATAATTTTTAGGCGAGTTTTCATGCAGGAAGGTGTCTTTTATGTAGTTTTTCTGCGATTTATTATTTTTTTAGATTACTTACGGGCGATTTTCTTAGAAAAGTTTTTCCATACATTAAAACTTCAAATGTTCATATCTTTGGATCTACTTATCCGATGAATGTGATTTAAAATGTAGATTAAAGCTTATATCATGCTCTCATAGAAGTAACCAATAACTCAGTTTTAAATTTTCCTATCATGATACGCGTTTTGTGGAGAGACCTAAACACGTTGTTTGCCTCATGCTTGACATAATTATTGTAGGGCGGGCGTAAAAATAAAATAAAGCTGAACATGCTGTTTAACACTATTCTTACCAAAATGAATGTGTTGTAGTACTGTAATTCAGTAATACCAGTCCGGATCCAGGATTGTGGAGGGTGGTTTGAATGCAAAACAATGAAAATAAATATAGGCTCAAAAGACCCTTCCCGGGAAAACTTCAAAATCTTAAAAATGAGCATGTCACTTGTTTGGGGGAAAATACGATACCAGAGCTCCACAATTTGGGAAGGTGGTTTTAATAATGAACATTATGGTCGCAAAATGGCACTTTCTATATTTTAAAAGGGCGTTTTACCTTTGAACGAAACACTGTTATTTTTAAAATATGACACCTTTAGATGCCTCTCTTTTTATAAATTCAAAATGTAACGCAATTGAGACACGATTGTCATCTACCGATGTATCGACATTATAGAACCCCACCACATCCGTTAAATTTAATACATCTAATCGATTAAACATTAAAACGATGGGGTGGGGGTGGGACTTGGACGCAGCCGACCTTCCCGGTTTGGTGAATATTAAATTATTTTAGTCACGATATTTTTAAGTGGAAATGAAAAGGTTGGCTAGCCACTCAGTTCACCACCACACAAAAAAATGCCCATAAGTTTGTATGTTTGCAAATATTAATAAATAGGCCTATTATTTATTGATTTACCTTGACCTTTATATATCGAGACCTACAACTTGCTTATTTGCCCCTCTCGGTACATAAGTGTGTCTCTCCTCGGAAACATACGGGCTTTTTTACAGGTGGCCAGACCAGATTATCTTTTCAATACCCGACTTGAATGCATTTATTGTTTTTGCAATAACAAATTCCTTTGGCAACAGAAAAATACAAACTATAAAACTGATGGTTTGCACTTAACTATTTTATGAGTGACTATACTTTACGTCTTATCCCGGCCGCAGCGCGGCCGTTCCGTGGCAAAACAACGTAACTTGCAAATTCCACTTTTCGAGTAAATGGAGCTTAAACTTCACATGTTTGCCTATTGATAACGCATTGTCGCACGTGCCTCAAATTTCGTACGACAAAATGTATATATGAAAAATACTTTAACTAAAAAAATTATTAAAAATTCTCAGAAACTAAAAAGTTATTAGCGATTTTATCAGTTACGTTGTTTTGCCTCAGAAACATGTTAACATAGTTTTCTGGCTGTTCCGTGGCAAAACAACGTAACTCCAATATTCTGTCGTAAAACAACATATACGAGTGTGATAAAGTAATGATTTTTGAATATATATATATATTTTTTTACAATACAATCATATCATAAATAATATTTACTATACTATTTTACTTAGTTAATTACATTTATGCGGTATCAAATGTAACATTAACTACCATAGTAAATAATCTATATAACGGCAGGTTATAATTGCTAATTCCAGTAATTATTTAAAATTAATGTAAATTATTGAATTATGGAAAGCTTTATTGAATTTATTAATTAAATGTTTACGATTTTTATGTTTTGTGACGTGTTTTTCTGTTTTTTTTAACTATTCCGTGGCAAAAGTCTGTCAGATACGTTGTTTTACCACGGAATCTGCAAGATGCGTTGTTTTGCTACGGAAATTTCTTGTATTTTAAGCTTCATGCTTAGAGTTACGTTCTGCTATCTCAGAAACGACTCAAGTAGGATTCGAAATTGTTTTTGAACACTGTTCAGAAAGATAAGTTATTTTCCCAAATGCAAAAATCTCAAAATCGAAAAAAATCAAGTTACGTTGTTTTGCCACGGGACGGCCGTGCCGCATATCAGGTCGACTGGTCATTTGGTGGAAAAAACTACGTTGACCTGTGACAATGATCGAATGAAACATAGAACTTCAGAAGGATCTTCTTGATCGCCAAACAATAGCTCCTTGTCAGGTTGTAAAGCAGTTCTCCCCCTCCCCCTTCCATAGGACTCCTCACGTTTCATGTATAGATTCCTTGACACCATCTCAAACCATGCTTTCTCTGCCCAAGATGACAACATTCTTGTTCTTAAAAGAATGTTTAGTGCTATCCAGATGAGTAAACACAGCAGAGTCACCACATCCTGCGGCAATGTTATTGTTGGTTTTGCAAGGGCTTGTTTCTTCTCTCCTATGTGCAGTTCTTGACAATTCTTGCCTGACATTGAATAGCATAAACAATGTTGTTTTGTTTGTCCTTTATTTAACGATCCTTGGGATGAACAAGCGACTGTCGCAGAGTATTGGCCGGTTTGAATGAAACTGGAATGTGATGGCTAAGTGAAATGCGGCGTATATTTCTCTGAGAGTCCAGCGATATAAGGAATTGTGATATTCTTCCTTTGTCCGCAATGTTGTCTTTCCCGGAGTTACCAGCGTCTAAATTTCTTGGAGCACTGCATGGTTTTCATTACCTTAAAAAGGACCAGTCACGATAACCGCACAGACAAAGCTTCTTTCAGATGATTTTTTTTCTTCTGTTTTGCGTTATCAGACGAAGAAACGGTCTCAGCTCGGTGAAACGAGGTAAAGTACGTATCACACCTAACTTGTGCATCAGCTGGTGGTGATAGTCAAACAAGGGATATTGTTCCGTGTGTTTGTTCTTACGATATACAAATGTTTAAAAATGTACCATCAGGCAGTCCAAAATGCAAGTTTGCCATTCCTCAGCTCCTCTTAGATGAGAGGTCTCACAACAAAATAAGTATCATGGTAGGAAAATCCAAAATTGAGTTATTGGTACTTTTTAGTAGAGCATAACATAAGATGTAATCTACACACTTTAAATAACATTCATTGGGTAAGTAGATCCAAAGATGTGAGCATTTGAAGTTTACATGTCAACTTTTTGAGAAATCACCCATAACGAAATCTAAAAATAAACAACCAAAATACTATAAATCTCAGAAAACCTGCACGAAGGACACTTTCCTGCATGAAAATTGACCAAACTGTATTGTACAATGGAATATAAATACCATAGTACTCATAATTGATTCAAAAATTTGACTTGAGCTATTTTTTTTTCGATTATCTCAATTTGATCTCACCTACCATGCGACTGATTTTGTGGAGAGACCTCACGTGTACTTATTGATCGGGTAGATATGCTGAAAGAATGGAATGAGTTGATTGACCCATGTGTCGTTAACGTACCTGGACCAATGCAAAGGGGGTGTACCCGTGTACGATTTTAAAACTATACGCTCAATTCCATAAAAAGGTTGACAGAAACCGGCGATCCATTTGCACATTCATGGCGTTGACGTTAAACTTGCCATCGTAGACGAAGTAGGTGGTATTCAGACATAAATATGCATTCGCTGGATTAATCGTTCCAATAATTAATCACTCGCATCGAATATGTTTTTTTCTAATATTAGTTCTAATCTTGGTTTTTAATAGTTTAGGTCATGTCCTCTAGTTTTAGACTGGTGGACATGTGAATAGCCTACTTGGGTTAAATTGTATTCTTATTATGAAATATTTTATAAGTCTGAACAATATCTACTCTCTTTCTTCTATATGATAGTGTTGGTGATTCTAATTCTGTAAGTCTATCTTGTTTCGCTTAACTCACGAACCAATCTTGACCTGCGTTAAATCTTTTCTAACAAATCAATATTTTTATACAGTGGAGACCAAACGCTACCACCATACTCTAGAGAAGGTCTGATCATAGACTTATACAAGCACATAGGCCTATAGTCCGTACTATCAAGATATCTAAATTATTTCACAATTAATCCAAGCTTCCTATCTGCCGACCTTGCAACTTTAACCACATGAGTAGAGAAATCAAGTTTTTAATCAAATATGCTAAATCTCCTCTGACACAGAACGTATTTCTACTCTATCTATACCATCTCCAATAAAATATTTAAAAAGCTGGTTATTTGCACAAAAACGCACAACATTACATTTCATCATGATTAAACGTCTTGCCAGTCGACTGACCATTATGCAAATTATCCATATCAGTTTAGAGAGCTTCCTTATCATTAACAGAATTGGCAATGTTATAAAGTTTTGTCGTCCGCAAAAAGTTTATAATAATATTGATTTGAATACTGTATCAGGCAAATCATTTAAAACAATAATAAACAACAATGGCCCCAGGACACTGCCCTGGCCGACTCCGCTTGTTACGTTCCTGAATTCACATTTAACCATTTACTGAAACTCTCTGCTTACGATATTAAGGAAAACGTCAACCCACTTAGGCCTATTGTTCCCTGGAATAGGCCTATCTTTTAGAACACCTTAAGACCTTAATTTAAATAACACCCTGCCATGTGCCACTTTTTCAAATGGTTTTTGAAAATCAAAATCAATACAGTTAAAAAGTGTCAAGCCAGTCTGACCACTGATCTATGACTTCAATAAGTTTGATGAGCAAGACCTATCGGACCTGAATACATTTACCTTGAATTTACCTTGAATCTTCGAGACTTAGAGCTTATAGCTCGTGTGTCCCTCAGTATTAACACTTGTCTCTGTTTTAAATGGGCAGAATTTTAACGGGTGACCAGACCAGACTTTTTCTATGCCCGACTTAAAAGTGTTTACTGTAGGTTGGTTAACCACTTCATTTGGAAGGGAGTTCCAATCCCTAATCACCCTCAAAGAATATGCTTGACTTCTTACATTTAGCTTAAATTTTGGCTTGTGAAGTTTATGTGAATGTCCTCTTGTACCTGAATACACTGCTCGTACAAAGAGATCCTCTGGGTTTAAAGAATCAATGGCCTTAAATATCTTGTATGTCTGAATTATATCATTCCTTTTTCTTCGGAAAAGTAATGTGGGTAGATTTAGATCTTTAAGCCTGTCCACATACTCCATGCTTCTCATATTTTTAATTAACCTGGTTGATCTTTGTTGAACTTTTTCAAGTAGATCCGAATCCTTCTTGTACTTGGTATACCAAACACAGGTACCATATTCCATTAATGGACGTATTAAAGATTTGTAGAGGCGAATATAACCATCCTTGTCGAAATATTTAAATGATCTTGAAACCAGACCCATCCGTCTATTAGCTGCTCTGGCAACCTTCACTGCGTTTGCTGAAAAATCAAGCTTTTCATCAAATAAAATACCAAGGTCGGATTCTTCTTTAACTACTACATGCTGATTAATAGATTTTTTTTTCAAGATGCTTATAAATTTTATCTTTCACAATGTTTTCCATACACTTACACAGCACTGAGGAAAGACTAACTGGCCTGCAATTTAATGGTCCATCTCTAGTACCCTTTTTAAACAGGGGGACAATATCAGTCTGACGCCACGATTCTGGGAAAACTTCTCTCTTCTAACTAAACAATAAAGTAACATTAATATCCTCAAGTTCTACAGCTGTTTCTTTTAATATCCTAGAATGAATCCCAACAGGCCCTGGTGATTTATTTATATCCAATGATATTAAATAATCCACAACCTCTTCACATTTAAAAATGTATATCAACACTTGGAACTAAAGTATTAAACCTAGGCGTATTACCAAATAGAAACATCCTGCGTATGTACACGGACATCAACAAAAACCTTATTAAACAATTATGCTTTTTGCCTATCTGAACCCACCAAGTGTCATTCATTCTTTAGCTCTGGAGTAGAATCTTTCATTTACTTTTATTTCTTACATATGCGCAAAAAGCATTTGGATTCAATTTAAAATCAGCTGATGAAAATTTAGCATTTCCTACTTCAGCAGTAGACCTACTGTATTTCTCAAATTTACATAGTTATCACATGTTTTTCCAAAAATATAAAAAATATACTAAAATTTGTAAATATTTCGACAAAACGCACCATGAAAATGCCATTTCCAGTCTTCTAGAGGTTCAAAATTTCACAATGTTCTTGCCTCAGCCCAAACCATGGTGGGGCTGAGGCAAAATTGGACTTTAACTGGTTAAGCCCCCACCCTATTTGGCAAACGTGTCTACGCCCCTGCAATATAACTTCTAAAAGATTCATAGTCTCTTTTATAATAGTTCCTCATGAGAGGCCTCACATTTGAAGCCATCGGACAATTTACATTAAAATAATAAAACAACATGGTCGCTATTTACCAGTGGAGAACAGTAACATCAAATAAAATTTCAATTTTGGTAAAAATAAGGTCTAAAGTACTTGGTTGCTCATCCTTACGAAACCTTGTAGGCTGTGTACAAAGTTGTACCCAAAAAAAGTTCATCAATTCTACAAATTCCTTTCATACATTTTCCATATTGTAGACCAATTAATAATTCTGAAATTATAATCACCGACAATCACAATATAATCAACATTAAAATGTTTAACTTTATGTCAACAATTCTCTAAGTAGTTTCATATTATCCTCATCATTACAATTTGGACGTTATACAACCTGTCAGCAGTGACTCCTTCGAAGGTAATCTTAAAGAAACAAAATCAGACTCCTTGAAATTATTAAAATCAACAATAGAAACTGGAGTATCATTTTTTAACATAAATTCCAGTATCTCTCATGTTAAAATTGATGCAAACAATTTTGATACTCTTCATTAATACCACAGAGGCTAATGCGCCACCAATTTGCTCGAGAAAAAATAATTTCGCCCCATCCCCGCTGGCGCCCACAGTAGTAGTAGTGGTAGTAGTGGTAGTAGTAATAGTAGTAGTACTATTACTACTGCTAGTACTAGGAAAATGCACGAATAGCTTTAGACTTACCCTAGTCGCTTGTATCTGGTTGATTTGTTAACTGTGCAGCGTCACCAACGATCACAATCAGTCCATGTTATTAATCTGTACAAGCGACTTGTAAAATACTTTTCCAGGATACCAGGATGATGTAATGTTGTCCCCCTATTTCGCAAGTGGGCGGATCGAAATAAATGTTTACTAGTAGAATCGACCAATCAAAATGCTTCCTTTCGAATGAATGAACTAAGCCCAACCACCAGTTGAGAGGACTACTAATCAACAAATTATACCTGAAAAGTCACTTCTCACGATTGTAATTTTGTCCTCTTCATATGAAAATAACTCGTCCATTGCGTTGCCTAGGCCTAGGATACGACCAAGCCTATGTCCGAATAGACCCAATTCGGAACGCCAAACGTATCACGTTATTTTCGAATTCAATCAAGCATACGATTTGGCACCCGTATTCTTGGTGCGAATGATCGCACATGAATTAAGTCACATGACATCTTTTCAGGTCAAATTTACGGAAGATTAAGGCACCTTACATACGCCCCTGGAAATGGCATATGACCTTGACCTTTGAGTATTGTGCGCGCGCACTACATATCATAGATCGACTTAAAAGTTATCCAAAAATAGAAACCCTAACTGCACGACCGTACACACTCAAGCATTTAAGCAACTCAGACAATTCTACCCCAACAATATAAAGCTTAAAAGTTTACATTTTCAAGTTGTATGGCCGAGCGGTTAAAACTGGGGCACCGTGGCAATAGCTATAACCAAAAGCTATGAAGGCCCGCATGGTTTTGGTGGTGGAACAAATCTTCTGGGATAAGGGTTATAAAACATAAGTCCTGCGTACACAAAATTGCTCTTGTGCACTATAAAGAACCCAGTTCATATTTCGAGACGAGTAGTGGTCACCCCGGTGTACTGGTTCATACTCGACCCTGACGATGTAGCTCCAAAAGATATGGCGTGACTCTTACGGGAGAAGCAAGTCTTTGAATGTGCGACATCTACAGTAGTACTACACTTTGCGCCTCTGAGAAGGTGACGGATGAATACACGGAAGTAAATGAATTTGGAAATAACCTACCAAGAAACGTTTGGAAAATCAGATTAAGTCGCATACAAATAATACCGGGTATGCGTTAAAAAACGAATGTACATGCACACTTAATGAAGCCAAATGACGCTGAACTAAATCTTGGACCAATGCACATGCACTAACTATGAAAAATAACCGCTCAATGGCTAATTTGCATTTACGAATTAGAGACACCCGTTAATTGAGAATGTCCTATGGCCGAGCGGTTAGGTATACCTGGTAAATATTAACACTATCTGAGGCATTCATGGTTCAAGTGGTGGACCTGGCAGATTAATGACACATTTTTTGTCCCAAACTTTCATCAATGCGGATTCTTTTGCAGGCTGATATTGAATTTCAACTTAATTGTCAAAATATTTTTTTTAGATTTTGGACTCGTAGACGTGGGGTGGTTAGAATGTTATCTATAAAGTATGGCAATTACTCTAGGAGATAACTGGATTTAATCAGAATTTTTGGTGACCAAGGTTTTTCAAGCTTATCCTATGTAAAAAGTTA
>JAOTQE010062855.1:5000-18291 GCA_025631205.1 Nesometra sesokonis
CAAGGGCCCTAGCCAAATACTAGCTTCTTTCTTATGACCTATCAAACACCATCACTTAGAAAGTAATACGTTGCTCTAAATCGTGTAAGTTGAGAGAAAACTTGACAGTTGGATGCGACACACGAAAAAATATACCTCAATACCATCCTTCTAAATTATGTAAACCTTTTCGTATCTGATGAATAAAATGTTATTTTAACCAATCAAACAGGCTGGTGCCCTCATGCATTAGACCTGCTTTGAAGTTTTTCAATTTATTTGCTATTTTCTTTCAAACCTCAGTTGTCAACCAATAGTTAGCCAAGCAGTCTTTAATAAATTCAAGCACTGGTTCAGTTCCCCTGAATTTTTTGTAATTCAACAGTACTATTGCACAATAATGATACTAATGCATAGTACTTCAACAACATAATACATAACGTTTTCATAGAGGGAGAAAAATGTTATCGCATGGTGGTTGCTTGTTTGGCTGGGAACAATGGGATTGACATGCACTAGGTACCCGTTGTCAATGTATTGCTGCAGCACAAATGAAATGAACCTGGAACATCAAAGCTAGATTACACATATTTACTAACTAGGGCCTAGCTTAAGTATGTAGAGTAAAAAACAAGGCTACCCTACAGTAGGCCTATAAGAGAAATAAAAATGTAAATACTGGACAATTCGGTGAGAGATGAGATGTTCTATTCCATTCGGCTAAAATGCATGGATGTAATTATGCAGGGTGGAGGTGGGCGGGGCCGTCCACCCTAAAAATGTTCCACCCACTCTAAAGCTTATTTTAATGCACTTGCACCCAGCCTAATTTTAACTTGCCACCCACACTAAGCCTCTGAAAAATAAAAATACTGTTTTTAGTCTTTATGCTACCCACCCTTATATTGTTGCTGGCCCACCCTTAGATTTTTTTTTAGCTACATCCGTGAAAATGGGTGACTTGTAACTGTAATTAAATTCAAGCGTGGGTTCAATTCCTTTTCAGGATTAAACCAAGAAATAATATAAAACAATGTCATACAACTCTGGAGTTTCTTTTTTAACCTTAAAAAAATCTGGAGATTGAACAAAAAAATGGAGATTTCAGATTAGAAAGCTTGGCCATGCTGGCAACAATGATACAGTAAATATTGTTTTTATGTCTAAATATGTCCCCAGATTTAGACTTAAAAACTAGCCCCTTGCCCAGCAATATTCACTGTTTGTTGGCAGTGGCAGTGCTAGGGGGGGCTACAGCCTGACCACCTCCCCTCCGTCGGGGAAAAATTTACGATTTTCTCAGGGCCTAATAGGTCCAGTCCAGCCCCCAAGTGCACCAAACGGCTGAAAAATGCACGCTAAATACAGCAAATAATTATTTTTGGTTTTTTGTTTTGTTTTGCTTGCCAGTCTGAAAACCAGGAACACTCCCACTTCACGTTTGACCTATTTGTCGAGGCCCATCGTGGGTTGCTCTCCCTGTCGGGGGAATTTCCCTGCCGTCGGGGAATTCCTGCTGCCGCTACTATTTATTGGTGCTGACCATCAAATTAAAAATAGCTGCTTTGTTTCTCGTGATCTTGTATCCTCAAACAAACAGGCAGAGAGATCATTCACTAATAACGATAATTCATTCAAATTTATAGAAAATCAGGACATTTTGCATACAGTGGACCTGTAAAATTAGAGAAATCAGGTGAAAATTGCATTCAATCGCAAGAACTAGAGGTTAATTTAAATATCGGGTGACACGTCCCGATGGCATCAGATGAGTTGGCATGTCTGAATAAAGTGCCCTCTAAACTTTTCCAATTAAAACATCCAGTACTTAATCCAACAGGTAGTAGGCGGATCCAGGAGCTACCGAAATGGGGGAAGGCACACTTTTCCTTGTCCATGTTTGCGTGGTTGCCCCTTTTATTTTGGATGAGCAAAAAAAAAGTTGTTTCCCCATTTTTGTGCTCTGGTACCCTGTTTTAGCCCATATATGACTATCTTTGTTTTTTATGGCTTAATTTTTTACCCGGCTCCCCTAATATAAGGTGGGGGGGGGGGGCGCAACTACGTTTTGACGATTATAGATAAATCTGCACCTGGTTCCAGAGCTCTGTCTAGTCATGGAGGTTAGTTGAGCTAAAAATATTTACACATCTGTTTGCATAATTAGAAAACCAATCAAAAAACCCACATGATGTGCATAATTTTAAATATTGCTGATTAATATTGATAAAATTCCTATCAAATAACACACAGTTGAAATAATACAATTGGATTAACAATAAGCTTGTATTATAAGTATTATTGACAGTTACAATGTCTCTCATGCTATGATTCAATTTACATTTAAGTCTGGTCAATGACCATTTTGTTTAAACATGTGTACATTAAGAAATCATTAATCATACTATCAATTTCATAACTTGACAATGTTTTGCTAAAGCGTGTTTTCCTGTCGATTGTTATTCCAAAAACACCGATCTGAAATGGCGTATTGAATCGCTATAAAAAAGTTTTAAAATTAACAAAATTCAAATCACTCTGGACTGCTAAATTTTCACTATTTACTATGCATTGCGCATCAAATTTAGTACACCTTTAAATTGCCATAAAACAATTTTGAAGAAATTTCCTAAACAGATTAGTTAGATAATTGTACATTTTATGTTTTAAAGCAACTGCCAAAAATGTAAAAAGCGATAAAATGTGATCTATTTTTATGCACAAACCTGTAAATTCTTACCGTGGTCAGTGTTGCCTCATGAGCACCCCATGATCCCTAACAAAATCGTTAAAGTTGAACCGAGTTTAATTTTAACGATTCAAATCATTAACTTTTTTTGATGTCAGGATTAATGTTTAATGCGACTCCTTTTCCTGTCACCCCTTGTGAAAATGAAAAAGTGAAAAAAAGACTTAACAGTGCAATTTTTAATATTAATCAAATTAAATTGTTTTTAATTTGTTAAAAAACATTTTCAAAGAAGAACAATAATCCTTTTCTCAACACTGACTTTTAGAAATTAGTAAATTTGACAAAATAATTTATTAAATTATTATTTTGAATATTTGGTCAGAGATAACAGAATTATTTAGTTATGGCTGTACACAACATTTTTATACCTGTCAACAATTACGCATAAGGTGCAATTTTTACACATGGGCCTAAAATTGTGCATTAAGTTCTAACACTGTGTTTTGCTACGAATGAGCAAAATAAAATTTGCCAATAGAATAATATTTGGCCAATAGGCCTATCGCAAAATTTATTAAAAATGAAGCGAAATGCCATCAATAGGGGAAACCATGGGGGAACTATGTGTCATTCATCTATCTTGTTTACCTATCTTATAAATGTTAAATATGAAGTGTTTGTGTTCCTGTTCAAAGGTTAAACACTGTAATAAAAATTTCAGTTGGACTCTTCCATATTTACAGTATGCTATTTACTCTGTCTATATTTTATAAAAGATATTGTTGAGATTGTGCGTTTTAACAATGCTTACCTTTTAATACAATGGAATTTTCCATGTACGTGTTGTGTAGTTTTATCATTTGAATTTTGAGATACAAGACTGCATCCAGTTGGAAAGGAAGAATTTAAAGTTGATTGCACAAATGTAATACAAAGTATTGTTCACGTTGATTTTCCTCTTTTGTTCACAGATCATGCAAATTAAGGAAGACTGGTGGATGAATAGCAAATTTAATGAACAGATGTTAATTAGTATGAGATGTTGAATGAAGCATATTGTGGTGGTTGTCATCTACTGTTGTTTTTAACACTGGTAAAATGGCATTTGATGATGATATGATCAAGAAAAAGACTCCACTGCAAGTTCTAAATAAGAGTCCAGATTATTTCCGTCGAAATACTTTTAACCAGCCACAGAAACGAAGTATATCTGCAGCTGAACAACTCTTCGAAGGTAGGCAGGATTATATAACAACAGGACAGAATGGTTCCAATGTCACTCACAGACTAGAATATTTCAATAAAAATAAGAAGGGTCTCCTTGATGGCGGAAAATCTGTAACTAGACAGGATGGTAGACACAAACAAATTCATGATGACAGTGTAATTGAGGCAACGAGGAGAAGTCGGAAAGAGCAGAAAGAAAGGATGCACCGTGCAAGAAGTGTTGAACGACTGCCAGTCCAAAGACTTGTTATAACATCATTTTCCTCAGATGAATCTATTGAAGGTGATACAATTCCTAACGACCAAAAAGATGATGCAAGTGACATTCCATTTGGAAGTGTTCTCAATCGAATAAGCTTCTTTTCAAATACAGACAAAACAGATTCCAAGAAGCCGAGTGCAATTATCAATCAAAGTGTTAGGAGAGAACCAGTTGGTAACAACAGATCAATTGTTTCTGTAAGTAACTCAAAAGCCATAACTCATCCACAGAAACCTCCAAAGCCACAAAAGCCAAGTGGAGTATGTCATGGTAAAGAAAACCAAAAGGGGGATAGCAATATTACTAGTAATACTATAGGAACAGAATCAGTGAAATCTCTTCATCATATAGGACAGAAAAATGGTGATAATGTTAATCATGAAAATAACAATTCATTTAAAGCTGTCAACAAAGAGAAGCCAAGAAGAATAATTGAAGCTAAGCCTCTGTTATTTCCTACTAGTACCAAGACAAACTCTTCAAATATTTCAAGTAATGTAAAACAAAAAGAAAACTTATTAGTTGGTGAGCAAAGTAGATCTTCTAAGTTTGAATTTAAAAATACAATTGGCAACTCATTACTTTGTAGCGCTAAGAACAGATTGGCAATAAATGAAAGCAATGCAATCCAAGCAGTACCTTATGATATTCAACACAATTTGGTCGATAAATCATCAGGTTCAAAACCTACGTGTGCAGAAAGACTCGGTGTCCAAACACGGCAAGAGAAAAATTACGGCGATCGAAGGATTGTTGCTAGCCACAGCTTCAATTGCTTCCCTCCTGAAGAAACTAGCAGTGATAAGGTTATGAACAAATCACAAGACCCTGAAGGATTTGTAAAGAGGCATGTACGACAAAGGTCAGCACCAGATGCTGTGATTAAAGCATTGTTAAAATCTGAAGACTCTCCACATAACACCATGGATATTTCAGAGACCACTAGCAAAGATGACAACAGTATACCAAGACAATCACAACAACATACTGAACACTGGCAAAGAAAACCAACAATGCATGAATCTGCATCATATGCCGATAGATTTCAGGCTACCGAGGAACCAGTTTCACAACATCTGAAAACAGAAAAGAAGTTGCAAGACACTAATTATCCATACATTCCATCAAAGCAAAAGAAAAAACCAGCAATTCCAGAGAAGCCTAAGAAACCTATGATCCTCAAGAAACCACTTAATGAAAATGTACTAAAAAGAATAGAGCAAAAAAATATCTTAAAATCTAGTCCATTTTATTCAAGAAAAACTGTACCTGTTAAAACCGGGGACTTAAAAGACGAAAGTCATACATTTAGAATAACAGATAAGCGACTAGCAGATTGTAAAACAAACCCACCAAATATACCATCTGACCTACTTAATAATCGTACTAAACTTGATTCAGGATCTCACAACAGCGAAGACAAAGGAAGGAATATTTTACCCACTGACACTACGAAAAAGTCTACAAATAATGATGAAGTAAATGTAAATAGCGAAATCACCAATGTTTTAGCTGAATCACGACAATCATATTTTACCAAGCAGTATAAACCTATAAAATTTCAACCAAGAAGAAAGTCTTCCGATTTAAAATCTTCCGCTGACGTTTGCTCTGAAACATCTAGTGAGAATATAAGAAATAATAAAGAGTTGAAAGAATTAAATCATGAGTGCAAAGGAACATCACAAGTAATCTTAGATGAAGATATATTAAAGTACCCATCTGCCAGGTCAATAACTTCTCGTGAACTCCAGATGGGTGCCAAATCCGTTGATCCCGTTTGGAAGTTAAGGCCAAATATGGGTTATATGCCTGAAGGTAATAAACAATCCAATCAGTATAATTATTATTCAAAGCCTGTAACAATTTCTATAGATCAAGATGAATACCAAGATCAACTTGACCAGCCCACTGAGGTTTTTAATAAATATTCATTATCGTGCACTGGAGCAAATCAAGGGATCAGTAAAAGGAAGTCATCCATAAAACCATTTACAACCTATACCAGGCATAAACCTTATGAATATTCATTACCTTCGAACACTGATTGGTCAGGGAAAAAAACTAAGCAATACACTAATGTAGCTCCTCCCACAGGAACTAAAGCAAATCCTGAAAGTTCAGTTGAGAATGGAGGTGATTGGACACCTCCAATTAATGAATATTCAGCAGCTAGTAGTAAGCCAACTGATAGAAATTTACTGGTATTTGATTGTGATAACGTTTTAAGAGTAGATCAGGAAGGGAGGATAAAGCAAAACACAATTACGGACCAGGACTATACTGCAACTACTGAAGCTCATCCTACCTTGCCTATCAAACATCAAAAATCGTACAGCTCAATTAGCCAAAGTGAATACGAACAAGACACCAAAATGGATCGATTTTTTCGACCTGTTGTAAAACGGGTAAACAGTTGGAATGATCATGTTTCTAGGGAGAGAAGGAGAGATAAAGAATCAAAGGAACTTTATAAAAAGACGCTAAAAGAAAATAAACAAAAACTTGTTCTCAATCAACAATGTAAAAAGCTTACAACGTCAGCTTTAGATAAACAGGAGAATAAATTTACTTCTAGCGACAATTCAAATGTGCAATTTTGTAATACTAAAAATGTTGAAAATAAACCCACAGCTAAGGAATTATTAATTATTCGAACTGAAGGTGTGAACATGCACAGAAAACCAGATGAAGGAAATAATAATAGTGATCTACTAAAGAAGGAACAACTTAATGCAAAGGTAATTGGTGTAAATGAAACTCCTGTTAGTAAACCTCAGCATCCTATCCAAAATGACAATCAAATTATGCAATGTAGTGTTAAATCTGAAGAACTGCGAGCAAGGCAAGCTAGCGTTGATGAGGTACATGAGGCATTGGCCAGGTTAAACTCATCTAAAAACTCATCTTCGCCAAGTGTCTCTAGTAAGAAAAACTCCTATTTTTCAAGTCCTGTTGTCATGTCCCATTTAAATTCAGATAAAAGTCGGGAAGTATCACCTCACACACCTTCCTATAAGAAAAGTGGTCCTGACTTATCACCTCGAACAACTCCTTCCTATAAGAATAGTAGTCCCGACTCTGTTTTTGTTGAAGTTGATGAGCAATCTGAAGCAATATCAACAGAAAAAATAGTTGAAGATACAATTACATTTGTAATACAACATGAGGAACAATCTGCAATGAAAGCTCGAAGAAGTTCAAAGGAATTATTTGATAAACGAAACAGTGTAATAAAGAAAGAAAAACCACAATTTCTTGATTTAAAAAATGAAGAAAAACCAATTGTTACTGATACAGTTACTAATTATAATTCTCTAAAAAGAAAACAACACCTAATGCGAAGGAACTCTTGGGGTTCATCATCTGATGTGAGCACCCCTCAAGTGTCGACCCCATCTCGACGAAACTCCCTCTCAGAATTAGACACTTTCTTTGAGCAGATGGGGCTTGATGATAATGAACTTCTTACTGCACAATCGCCGCATGAATTGGATAATGTTTTTCATACAATGTACATGGAAGCACTCGATAATGATGCGGACTCAGATGTGATGTCAGAAGGCAGTCGTGTCAGTGAAAGCGGCCTCACTAAAAAACTAAAGAAGATTCCTGATAATACTTCCTCTATCATCACAAGGAATGCCAAAGTTATAAAATGGCTATGTCAGTGCAAGAAAGCAAAGACGCAACTTTGAAAAATGGACAATCATAATTCTTGGTAAGTTACTTTTTTTTAACTGAACCAACAGCCCAAAAATTTAATTTTGCACTAAATGTGAGACAGTGGCAGATTCAAGTACCCCCTTACCCTTTTCAGCTTAAACAAATTTTACGCGCATGAGCATGTGAAGGTAGGTATGTCAGGGGTGGACTCAAGTCCCCCAGTGGCGGATCTAGGATTTTAGGTGAGGGGGTGAAAATGGTCATTTATCAATAGGAAAATAACCTTTTTCAATAATGCATCTCTAAAATAGAGTAAACTACAGTAATGTATATTTTGTGTCAATTATGGGGGTGGCCCAATTCACCCCCTCTAGATCCGCCACTCCCCTCCCCCCCTTAAAACAGCCCCTGACTTACCAAGTTATTGATGAATTTTTGGACCCCCCCCCCCGCCCCAATGTTTGGATCTGCCACTCTGTGATAGTGATTAACTGTACAGTACTCTCTACACCGAACAGTCCAGAAACAGAAAAAATGGGATCATTCAAAGGGTTGTTTGTTTTGGGAAGTTGACCAGATTTAATAAACATCACCGGTAAAAACCTACTGGAGACCAAATGCATATTTATTAATCTTAAACAATTTCTTGTAGCTAAATACTCTCCGGTTAGTACATTTTGTTTTTAATTCTCCGGTGATGCCAGTGGTGTTTAGTAGAACCGGAAATTGACTTCCAGTCTTATTTTTTGTGAATACAGTATGAACTGTGTAAGTCATATAAAACTAAACAAAATTGTTGACACTCAACGAACATTGAAATCAGTAAACAATACACATTGTTACTTGTATGTACTGTATTTGGAAGAAATGCCTGAGGCGTTTATTTTATTGAATTTGTTTATTTCCGATGAAAAATGACTATGCAAACTGATGAAATGACCTAATTTTATTCAAGGAATAAATAAGTGAATTTAAATTAAATATTCAGCTAAATCTTTTGAATTCTATGCTCACCCTCTCCATTCGCCAAGTTGCCAATAGCTACTGGAATTCTCATTTGGGTAAAATTTACCTCTTACCTCCCTCCTCAGTTTTTATCGGTTTTTCCTGTTTTTTTTTTAAATTTGGCTAAAGAATTTATAATTTGGCTAAAGAATAGTCTGCAACCTCTAGCCAATTTGGCTAAGAAAAAATTGACTTTGTTTCCCTCGTGTATCTGAGCGCTCTGAAACTTTTATTAGGGCACTATATAAAAAAGTACATTGCTTTCTCAGGCTCCCAAAATTATAACATTTTTTTCAATAATTTAGTTTTCACCATGAATTTATCCATGTTAGTTTTGTGAAAATTTCACTAGTAGAGCATATGGCTGAGTTTTAAAAAGAGATTGACAATAAAGCAGTATAAAGTACAGTATATAAATTTGTACATTTGTTGACTATAGAGCTTATAGGTATAGGTTATAGAATGTACACATAGATAGAAATTGTACACACAAAAAGTGGACAAATGACCACATAAAAATATCTGGGAACTCAAATTACAACTTTGTACACCTGTATCATTATGGCAAAATCGGATAGTAATTTACATTACTGTTTTCCATACCGCAAATGGAACAGTGACTTAGTCTATATTTCAACAACTTTCAGTCCCTCGACAATTATCGTTATTGTCCTTTCCACACTGGTGGATTATATTTAACTAAGTGTTCTAGATCTGATATATTTCAGATACCTCCATTTGAATGCTTTTGCTAAGTATTTCATTATCTTTGATCCACCACATATTATTATAATCAGGATTGTAAAGAGAGAATTCAAAACCATTGGTAGATTTTCTTTCAACCGAATCTGCCCACTGTTATTGTATTGAACAGAAAGTGTGTGCCGTGTACCGTATAATGCATTGTTGTGGAAGATCATTGATACACTATTCATAAAGCGTAATTATCTGTTAGCTTGTGGCTAAATATCATCGATGACTTGTTCGTAACTATTGAGTAGAGCTCATGGATTTGGTTCTGACTGACGCTAACCTCGGTCTCTGTAGTACCTTCCAGGAAGTACTCCACTCCTTAATCAGGATATTCATAATCTTTGTTTTATAACAGTCAATGGTTATCTGATAAACTATACACTTCCCCTTGGTGTATGGCACTGGTGATAGTGTACATTATGTTATCCAATGATCTTACTGGAACTGGTCCTACTAAACACCACTCATACAATAGCAGGGAGATATATGCACAACCACTGCCTATCATTTTGTACCACTCCTGTGTGAATTTTTGTCGGGGCTCTATGTCCAGGCGAGTCCCCAATATACCAAATGGCCTAAAAAGGCACGCAAAATTTGGCAAATAACTTTTTTTTTTTGCTTGTCACAACGAAAACCGGGAACACGGCCACCTCAAACTTTGCCTATCTGTCGGGGTTGCCCTCCCTGTCGGGGATTGCCTTGCAGTCGGTGAATTCCTGGCGCGCCACTGCAAATGAGGTGCTTGTTCACGCAAAGTAATTTTATTTGTTTAGGTTATTGACATCACAGTATAGCAGGGAATTGTAAGCATTACAGAATCCATTAGATATCCCTAGGGAAGTATAAATATAATCCCTTTCCCATATCCTTTAAAATAGCTAGTATGAGAATAAGAGAATTTGCTTTTGATGATTACATTGCAAAACAGTAGACAATCGAAGGAAACCATCAGGTTAAAAAAAAGCAAATTGTACCTGTACAGTAGACAGGAATTTAAAAAAAAATTCTGCATGGTTAAGTATCTGTCTATTTAGTAGGATTGTACATCCTGACTATAAATGTCAACTCATTTATAAAAACAATATTTTATTATTGGAAAGGACATAGTATTATTTTATGGAAAAAATGTCTGCTACTGCTGAATTACAATAGATACTTTTCGTAATAGTGAAAATGTCAGCTGTATAATTAGGGTTGTAAATTGTACAGGTAGTTCAGAAGTAATTTTTTTTGTAACAGAAAAATGTATTAATAAAAAATAATATTATAGGTTACTGCTTGCTATACAACAGTCATCTCCTAAAACTGGCCTTCTTTTGGACTGTACCAGTTTGTTTGTTTTTGCAAAAAGTTTCATTTAGAATGTACAGTACCAATAACTTCATGGATGCACTGCCTAATCACTATCAGAAGGACCCCAGTTGAAATAAGTTCTTTTGCTTTCATGGGTTATTCCTTCTAAAGGGTGGAAAATCATATTACTTAATCAATTGATCTTAAAATTTGATAAACGATATTTAATAAAATATAAGAATGTGGTATCTAGAAATTCCAGAGGCTGTATTTGCATTGAGAAATCCGTGAAATAATTATGTTTTTGATTTTACAAAGTTTGGCCCTCTGTTGGCTGAAAATCTCGTAAGCAGACACCTCCCATAACAGACACTATAACTGGACCCGAAGGTGTCCACATATAAGAGGTTCAAATGTATGACACAGCAAGGATGATCCTTGGTTAACCTTTTGGATGGTTAATCTCTTTTGTCTGTTTTGCTTTTTCATAGTATTGGTCTGTGACTGGATCTTTTTTAAAGTAAAGGTTGTGCTAATTTTAGCATGTAGCACATCATTGTTTGCTATCTGTTAACATTCAGAATAAGATTATCTTGTTAAATATATGGCAGTCACATACAAATTAAAGGTTATTAACTTTCAATTAAGATAGTTTTGATTTTGATTCCCACAGCTATTAATCAAAACAAAAATCCTGGGTTGGAGCTTTAATTCCCAGCTTCTCCAACATGAAGTGTAATACAGTAGATTGTGATTCTCCTTCTGATAGGATGCTACTCCACACAGGTTTCTTCCCTGGCCTTTGCCATACAGTAGCCATCAGGGGCGGATAAAATGATGGAAAGTGGGGCGGTAGAGATTCCAAGCTTTAGGGTCCGACACCAAAAATTTTGGTGTTTAGATGTCCAGAAGTGGCCTCGGGGGTGTGTTAAGGGATCAGTTCTTGTCTCGATTGCTGAATATTCATTTTATAGACAATTTTTAAAATATTGAAATATTTATAGCTGAAGCCAGTCAGGCCCCCTCTTTAAATCCTCCCCTGCCCATGGTGTATATAGACTGAAGCTTGCCCAAACACACAAGCACCTGATAAGCATGAGTCTTGAGTTTTTGGCCACTCAGTTGAGATTTTTAACCACTCTGCCAACTGAAATCCACAAAAATAAATCAAGGGGTTCCCTACATCAGAAGATAACCAGTCGATTTGTCTCTCGTGCATAATGCATGAGTGTCATGTATGGGGCCTATTTTTGGACATCTCAAGCATACATAATCTTTTCCACGCATTAGCAGGGTTCTCACACCTAAACAGTCGGAAAGTTTTACTTTTTCATGCATAAGACAAGACCGCAAAAAACGTCCCATTAGAAATGCAGTGAAAATTAATCCAAAATGGGCAAACAGCCTGATTTTTGTTCTGCTTTTCAGATTGAAATCTGGAAAAAAGGAAGCCCAGAATCAGCAGGAGGTTATGTCTAAAAAAAGAATTGCCATCAATCAAAATAGTTGACAAGAATAATATAGCTAGAGCTTTCCAACCTCTGACCTCATGCTCTCATTCCACATGCTGATAATTAAATTAATTAATTGATAATTAAAAAACAACTTTTTTAGTAATAATATTGTTTTGAAATACAGTAACTCTATGTATCCCAGAGTAATCCAACATCTAGTGGAAAAAAAATTGTCCCCACATAAGGTGGTCCAACGTTTTCATGCATCGTGTAATATGTCTTTAAAATTTAGCGCCACCAGATTTCTCAAACTTGCCATTACAATATTTCTGTGGATATTTTGTTGTTTTGTTTAGTTACTAATTTTTTAAGTTGTAAATGATGACAAACTAGATGGAATTTACATTTTGTTGTATCCTTATCTTAAAATTTTATGCTAAGCTAGGTTTAGTTAGAAATATTTTTGTTTGTAACAACAAGAAACAGAATTATTACATTTCAACATATATAATCCTTTAAAAAATGTGAGTTATGCACAGTAGCAGTATTAACAGTAATTGATTTGTCATAATGTTTGTCCTGTGGTATTGGTGTTTTAAGATTTTAAGTAAAATATTAAATACAGGGCTCGCAGAATTGGTTGCCCGACAGCCCAAGGCAACCAAAAATTTACATCAGGCAACCAAAAATGATTAGAAGGTGTCCTGACAGGCAACCAGGTCTTGGCTCACACTAACCAATTGCCAAGTCACCGTGGCTTGGGGGCATGGTCCCCCACTGGGAGGGAAGTCCGGGTGGGCATGGTTACCCGTTTGGTTTTGATGAGCAAAAAAAAAATCTTGTGTATTTTCAATCTTTTTGGGTCACTTATACAATATTTTTATTGTTTTTCTCTTCCCCAACGGGGGAACAATGCGTATTACTAGCACAATCTTCGTACTACTCGACGTATGGTTT
>JAOTQE010062866.1:0-18287 GCA_025631205.1 Nesometra sesokonis
TCTCATTTAGTTTAAAAACTTTTTTAAAAAAAGTAAAAAAAAAAAAAAAAAACCCGACCGGGATTTTGCGATTTTTAGGGTCGGTCGGTAGTGGGCAATACAACAATTTTTTTTGTGGCCTTTGAGATTCCAATATTCTTGTAAAGTATGGTAGTGGACTATATTTAAATCGATTTGATTTGCAGTTGAAGTGTTTAGATTTATTGGGTTTCCTTAGATTCATTGTTGTTGTGTTATGTTACATAAAACCACTTGTTAAATCTAGTAGAATTGAAAGCTTTAGTAGCAAAAATCACACACAGTGCATCCCTGCGAACGGATGTAGTCTCCAGTCCAAATACATATACAACATATGAAGGATGTTTTCTTTATTAATTTTCTGAAGCTGAAATATGAACAGAGAAGAATGAGAGCCTCCTGCCTCCAAGGCACCTAGCCTAAATTGTAGGTTCCAATGTATTGTTAGGCCTTCCTTTGTATGAGAGAAGTCCGATTTCCAAACTTTTTAGTCCCCTATAAGTTTACTGTTTCAGTTGCAAACTGGAAGTTTTTCAATGTCTTTGCTATTAAATGGAACACCATAAATTAGGTCTTGGTCCTGCGATGGCTTCTTGTTATCTGAAGTTTGCAAGTGTCCCATAGGACTAGCTTTTGTACTTTAATTGGCAGAGTTTTTTTAAAGGTCAAAAATATTTTAAAGTTTCTAAAAATATTTCCCGAAAGAAATATCCACATAGGTCGTAAAATACACCATGAATGCTATGCTAATTTTGTTGGTATTTCTTTATTCTTGTCCTTCCATCGTCACTTCACTGATAGAGGGTGCAATTATATTTTTCATGATGTCACCAGCGTGGAATGCTATTACAAGCAGGTTAGCATAAGTTATTAGTGTGGCTACTGGAATTTCATAGTTCATCACAGTAGGACGGACCTACAGTACACATTCATAGGCAATCTGGGTTTCGGCAAACTTGATACGGTAAACTGGATTTGGCAATCGCATACCTGTCAACCCTTACTCATTCGCTTTAAGTTTTACGGTCTTATATAAACACAGGCAAAACTTATACCTAGATCCTATCCAAAAAGTTGAGTAAATTATGTTGGTTTTTCAATTTGTGTAGTGAATTTAAGTAAAAGTAAAGGTCCATGCAAAAGTATTTTTCCCTATGTAATCAACATTATTGACTAAAAACAGTTCATCACTGCCCACTTTGCTGTGCATGACCTTTAACACACAGTCGGTCTATGAGATCTAAACTGAATTGGAAAACTTTATGTTGACTACAAAAATAAAGTAAAATGCAGTCAATCTCAACAGACAGACATTTTAGATGCCCTTTGCCGTCGAAACTTAGTACTTGTTTGTATACATGGTACTAAGTTAAAAAGAGCAAACGTTATTAGTTAATTATATTCCTTATTCAGGGAATATCAATTTATTGTACTGTACATTAACAATACAAGGGCAGGTTTGTGTGAAAGAGGGGGTGGACATACGGTTTCAAATTTTTCAAGTAAAAAAACAAGGTTTATTTGCATTATTTGCGTGTTTTTTCTGTATATTTATTATAATTGCCTGAAACTTGTCTGTATTTAATTTTGTTGGGGAAAATTTTGGAGCATGAGCAGAGTCCTATTTGATGACATTAGGGGGAGAGGGAAATTCAATGACTATCTTTCAATTGAATGGCTTTCCCTGAGATTATCTAACCAGTATCAATTGAGGGGTGGGGGGGGGGGGGCCCTGTCGGCCCACTGGGCCCCAGCAAATTACCATTAGCCCAATATTACTCTTTGGAATTTCTGAAGGTTGACAGGTATGCAAATTGGATTTTGGCAACCTGGATTTGGCAATGGGTGTTGGCAAAGCAGGGTTTGGCAAACTTGTCTAGATTCAATAATGGACCATGGCTTTTACGCCTCAAAATTGCAATCAAGGCGCAGACCTGGTGAGCGGTCGATCTTGTTCTAAGAATGTTGCAATTTTACTATATTACTCCATGTATAAAGAAACACATTAATAATTAGTTGTAGTATTCCATGTAATGAGTTCAACAGGTTGTAAAATTTATTGTAGGCCTAAATGTATTATGTGAATCATCAATACTATGCCTGAGAAAGTATAATGCAAACTCCAATCAATGAAATACATGCAATCGTAACAGGATTCAATAAATCCAACATAAATTATGCCATCAGTAATGCCTGTATAACCTGTGCAACTGTGCGTGCTATGGTAGACCTAATGGCATTTTTAACTTAATACATTTCTTTTAAGTTGGGTGAAGCTGGGTATAAGTTAGTTTCTGTCAGGAACAATAACATTGCTTATTTAATTTTTCCAAAAGGCAATGGGTGAAGGGGGTACATTGAACAATGTTGTTTATTAAAATTTGTTTGGTAATAATAGGTGGAGTAAGTTTGTAGCCATTGTGTGTAGCTTGAATTTTTGTTTGTGTTTTGCTGTAGAATTCCAATTGTTAGAGTTAGCATTTGATCTAACTTATTGTTAATTGCATAATTCTTTGAAGCTGCCTATACACCAGCAGAGCTCTTTGTAGTACTAATAAGATCTGTATAGAGAGTGTAGAACAATAGGCTGCTAAACTAATTTTGACAGGTACACACCTACCTGGTAATATAAGAGAATGTCCCCCTAGGTAAAGTCATCACTGCCTAAGCAAGTGTTGGACAAGGTTAAAGCTACCAAGTACAGTTAGTAATATTTCAATCAGTAGTTAGTAGTAGTAGTATATATCCAGAACTGTAACTAACAGCAGAAAGTAGAGCTTAAAGACATCATTTTGCCAGCCAAGTAAGTATTAAAAAACTTAAGTACAGTATCTAATTAATACATTTAAAGGATTTAAACTCATAAATTGATTGATTTACAATAGGTTGTAGATTTCTATACTCACCCTCATGTGGTATCGCTCACTGTAGCTAAACTGGCTAGGTATCCAAGGTCCCAGGTATCCGATCAATTTGGTCATGCTTCGTTTTGGTCGCGGCTGTTTTGTTACATACGACGATTGAATCAGTCCTTCAGAATGACTTTGTGAACTTTCTTTATGTAACAACAATTATAATGATAAAAATGTTGTTTTTTGTTTTTACTGATAATTTTTTGTGTAATAACAATTACAAATGATCAAAATAGGCCCATTTTTTATTTTCATTTTTTTTCACAGTAAAACATCAGGGATGTAGCTAAAAAAAATCCAAGGGTGGGTGGAAAGGTAATTCGGTGGAAACAATGTAAGGGTGGGTGGTAAAATGATTAAAAACAATAATTTTACCATTTTCATATGGTTAGGGTGGGTGGCAGGTTGGAAGGCCTTAAAGTAAGCTTTAGGTTAGGTAGAACATTTTTAGGGTGGGTGGCCCCGTCGGTAATTCGCCCTGTCCACCTCCGCCCAGCATAATTACATCCCTGAACATGCCGGAGTCGATCTAATGAGACGTTTTAAACGTTAACGGATATTAAATTCTATTATCAATTTTTAAATATTACTGCTATAGTATGTTTTACATCATATTAACATACTAAAGCAGTAATATTTAAAAATTGATAATAGAATTTAATATCCGTATTCTACTGGTATTCTATAGTTTTGGGGGTTTCTTTGGCTGCGCCAATTAATTTTCGTGTACCTTCGTTTACAAACACTTTTTAGCCCAAGAGATGTGTAAATGGGAAGGTTGATTGTAATAAAAGGTAATTTTCACATTGTTTCTATAACCAAGGAGGTTTATACATCCTTGCAAAAACAAAATGTGAAAATTACTTCCATTTTAAAATTACAACAAACACTGAAACAGTTATGTGTCTACACTGCATGTAGGCCAAAGAGAATTCTAGAACTGTGAATGCAGGTAGCACTGTTCGATTTCAACTCATTTACATTGGCTTATAGTATAAATATAATATATTTAAGGTATATTCATTTTAAACACACGCATTAAAATTAACAGGCAGCCAAAATCTGAAATAAGTTAATTTGTACAAAGATTACAAAAAATATTAATAATTCAAATTAAGTGATAGTATACTATAGATAAATAAAAAAAAAAATATATAAAATATACATTACTGATGAAATTATAACTCGCTTAATTCACGCCTCCCTCACTCGCTTAATTCATGCCTCACTAGTCTGCCAAAGCATCTTTGTTCAATAAATTGTTTAATCGTTTATTAAATTTGTTTTTGATGGTGAAAATCGTGATAAAATCTTCAACTCAATGCAACTCGCCGCAACTTAACGATCGACAGGAAAACATGCTTAATTTCTCTGCCCAAAATTATTAATCTATTGATATAGAACTAAATATAATCATTGGTCTTTAAATTTAATTCATGTAAATATATGACAGATCATTAGTACTAGTATTAATATTGAACAAGTTGAGTATAGCATTTCATAGGATTTTCAGAGTCTGGCCGATTATTTTGGGGGTCTAGCTGATTGTGATGGGGTGGGGGGGGGGTGTGTTGGGCAATTGTGTTGTGGCCAGCCAATTGCGTTGGTTGCCAATGAAGTCATATGCCACAATACTCAAGATTGGTAATTTTGAAACTGTTATTTTCTTTTATAAATTTGATTTTTTAATATAAAAATAATAATTTAATAATAATTTTTAATATTTATTTAACTGTCAGTATTATATGATTTAAAATAATTTGAAGGGAAAATGCCTGATTCACGAACATGTGTAAGCTTCTGATTTAGTATGTAAATTGGCTATTAATTTTTATCCAATAAGCGACTATGATTTCTGAGTCATTTAGCAAAAAAGGACAGATTCTATTAGTTATTGATTGATGTTGTGCTGATAATTTGAAGACTTGAGTAAAAGTTCTCAACTGGGTGGTTGTTTGGGAACAATAAAGGCAGCAGGACTGCTTAAACTATTGTTTTCAACCCAAGATTTTTATATTATTTATCACGTGCTATTAAGACAAAAAGAATAACGTGAAGATGGCTGATATCCTGATAAAGGTTAGTAATTTATATTTTATTTATAGTAACTCGCATTGCTTTACTAGTATTGTATTAACTACTGTACTACAGTACTCTAGACTGTAGTAGTAGTACTGTAGTACAGTACTACAGTACTACTACTAGTACTGTAGTACTGTACTCCTACTAGTACTGTAGTACTGTACTCTACTAGTACTGTATTTCTACTGTACTACAGTACTCTAGAGTGTAGTACTACTGTAGTACAGTACTACAGTAGTACTACTGTACTACAGTACTACTACTAGTACTATAGTATACTAAGTTATAAGATATTATGAGTATTAATTATGTTTTTGTTTTACAGAAGGAATTTACAGGAGGTAAATCAGGAGAGATGGAAGGGTCATGTAAGTTATGGAGTCGTTCAGTACCAACTATTAAAATTAAACAAGAACCCAAAGCGCAAGAGGTACCTACAGGGTTTGATTTACCAGATGATTTGACCTCAAGTCCAGTTGGTAAGTCTCCAGTAACATCAAAGAGGATCAGTTACGTTTGTCATATACATTTTTTAGAAATAATTTAAAATCAAATCTTATAAATTGTACAATTTTTATTACAGTATTTAAGTTGTTTGTTGTTTATTACATTATAGTACATTGGATTAAGTTGTATGTACAGTATTTAATGCATTACTCTAGTCCATTGGATTAAGTTGTATGTACAGTATTTAATACATTACATTAGTACATTTTATGTACAATATTTAATGAATTACCCTAGTTCATTTAATTAAGCTATATGCACAGTATTTAATGCATTACATTAGTACATTTTATGTACAATATTTAACGAATTACCCTAGTTCATTTAATTAAGCTATATGCATATAGCTTAATCAAATGAACTAGGGTAATTCATTAAATATTGTACATAAAATGTACTAATGTAATGCATTACATTAGTACGTTGGATTAAATTGCATGTACAGTGTCTATGCTCACTCTAACCATTCATCAAATGGCCAATGGCTACTGGAATTCTCGTTTGGCTAAAACAAAATTGACCTCTTTCTCCAAATTGGCTAAATGAAAATCCCCCCAAAAAAACTGTCCATTTTGCAGCCATTTTTATTGGTTTTATCGTTTTTAAAAATTTAGCTAAAAAATTTATAATTTGGCTAAACAATGGCACAATTTAGTAAGTTTTACTAAGAAAAAAATGACCCTAGAGTGAGTATACAGTATTTAATGCATTACCCTAGTACATTGGATTGAATTGTATGTACAGTATTTAATACATTATACTAGTACATTTGATTAAATTGTATGTACACTATTTAATACATTATAATAGTACATTGGATTCAGTCAACTTCTTCCCAAAACAGTTCTGTTTTGAAAGTCATTTTACCTATTTTTTTTTACATTGGTTTCATGAATTTAATAATGTCCAGTCTAGATAGGGTCATTTTACAAATTTCATGATTTTGGGCATTTAACAATGTCTGGTTTGAGAGAGAGAGAGGGTCATTTTACTTATTGGTTTCATGATTTTAAGCCTTTAAAGTAATGTCCGGTTTGGCGCAAGTGATTTTACTGATTTCTACAGTGATTTTATGATTTTGTGCCTTAATTAATGTCTTGTTTGGAGAGACAGCCAAAATTGCTCACTTCGCTCGCACGTCTGACCCCCTTTCATTCCATCCCGGCCGTGCCCTGCGCACGCGTACGCTTAATCTCTATCGCATCATATGTCCGTATCACCTTATTCTTGTAGATGAATGGCATGTCTAGTTTTACTTATTTTTACATTGGTTTCATGATCTTAGGCCTTTAATAATGTATGGTTTGGAGAGAGTTATTCTACCTATTTTTATAGTGGTTTAATGATTTTAGGCCTTTAATAATTTCCGGTTTGGAGAGAGATATTTTACCTATTTTTATAGGGGTTTAATGATTTTAGGCCATTAATAATGTCCGGTTTGGAGAGAGTTATTTTACCTATTTTTACAGGGGTTTAATGATTTGAAGCCTTTAATAATGTCCAGTTTGGAGAGAGATATTTTACCTATTTTTGCAGTGGTTTCATGATTTTAGGCCTTTAATAATGTCCGGTTTAGAGAGAAATGAGACTCAAGAATTAGCACAGTTGGCAGAACCACTTGCTGGATGTAAAAAAGTGAAATTAATATTAAAGCTGATTTTATTTACAGTATATGTCTTTATTTTATTAGCATGTCTAATTACCTATAACATCAATATAGCGATCACATTGTTTAACTTAACTTCACTAACTATACTTAATATTTTGTATATATTTCTATTAATATTAATTTAACCAAGCATTGTAAATATTTTAAATGTGTAGAGTAAATTATTCTACAGTAGGCCTATTTTTTAAGTCACTAAGTATAGTACATTCTAGTGACTTATTTAAAATATAATGTATTGGTATTTTTGGGCCATTTACAGTAACTTTACAGTGATGTTATTTAATGTAAAATATAGTATTTGTATGTGAGCCTATGTGCAAAATGGATATTTTCAAATGTGTTAGATGTTGGGTTAAGGTCAAAAATAATTAAATAATTCCACACGCTAATTATATTAGCAGTACCACAGGCTTGGCGAAGAGTTCTGATTGGTTGAAAGTAATTTATTGACAGAAAAACAGTTTAATTTATTTTTGATCTGAAGGATTATAAAAAGTGAACAAACAAATCTGAATTGGCTACAACATTGATTCATTCATTGAGGAGAAAAACAATGTTTGCTGGATTCTGATTGGTTAATTGAGTGAGATATGTTGTTTACAGTGACTGGTTGTATGGTGTCATTCTGTGATAACTTGAAAAGGAAGGAAGCGTTGGCTATCTACAAGCACCAGCTGTTTCCTTAGGCTCTTTCACTACGTTACATATTCACATGCTTCACTATCAAATCCACAAAATGAAACTATTAACCACTCCTATGTTCATAAATAATCCAATAATATACTAAACCATAAAAAGCAAGTCATTTTTCTTTGAAGGGTTTTC
This sequence comes from Nesometra sesokonis, assembly GCA_025631205.1. Classification (NCBI taxonomy): domain Eukaryota; kingdom Metazoa; phylum Echinodermata; class Crinoidea; order Comatulida; family Antedonidae; genus Nesometra; species Nesometra sesokonis. The sequence continues at coordinate 8,014 of JAOTQE010062866.1, forward strand.
CCAACATTTTAGCTCTATTGTAGTTACTTTGGATGTTTTTTTTCTAAGTAATTGTTCTTTTGTCAAAATTAAAGTTTCAAAACACTATATCATGATTATGAACACACCATTTTTAAATATGGTCAGGAAAGACTTAGAAAACCTTCATCAAAATGGTGTATATTTTAAAAGTGCCTAAGTGTATCCAAAATACATTGTCAGTATAAACAAAAAGCAACATTATTTTACAACAGATACTTTATCAAAATACTGTAGTGTATTTGCTTAACTAAGACAAAATTTAATAATCATCAGAAAAAAAGAAAGTAAACGAATTCAGTAAATAATATTTAAATAATTAAGTCATATTTTCTTTTTCCTATGCTTAAATCTTGTGGTTTACAAATAAAAAAGGTAAAGTAAAATGGCTACTGAACTTGTTACATAACAGTAGTTAGAATTAATGGTCATTTGGTTTGTAAAATTGTTTAATATTTTGTGGTCAGACATTCTAAACAATTAAAAGGCCTACTAAACATGTTGGTTAGGTATTTATCAATTGCTTGCCCTATTTGTTTGTATGTTGTGGTCCAGACATTGTCTACAAATAAAAAGGCCTAAAGTTGGCTAGGCATTAATAATCAGTTGATATGCTTGCTCAATTTCATCTTTGCCTTTAATTTCCTGTTATCAAACTTTGTCAGTACTTTCATTGGTTAGTTACCAGTGACACACCCGTTAATAAGAAACGTATGCTTCTCTTGCCTATTATAACTGTCAAATTGTTTTCTTGTATAATAATTTGCTTCCTAACAACGCTATCATATTTAATCATTTGCTACTTTTTCTTTATTGAAAGGTCTTTTTCAGTGGCTTTTTAAAATTATATCTAACCAAAATTAATTTTCATGTTTTGAACGGCTAAAACAAAAAAAATCAACATTGATAATTTTGGAAAAAACTGTGTCTTTGTTTTGAAATATTGAATTGGTAAACAAGTCATCTTAATATTGAATTGGTAAACAAACTATAATGTCATCTTAATTCAATTTTGTTAGTAATTTCTTCTTGATTAAATATTAAGTTGCTCATTGTCTATACTTCCTTATTGAGTGTGTACTTTAATAATATGATTTTGTTGTTGTGACATTTGACCCTACCTCATGGCCTTAAAACTTTCAATAGGAAATTAATAATAATTATTCAATTAATACTGTTTGCCTCACCCATTTGTTTTTTTCACCAGTATGTAAATTATGTAGAGTGTGAAGCAGTACGATTCAAGATTTGTTTTTCCCAATTTTTAACTTGTTAAACAAAATAAACAACTACACTTAATTTCCTCCTTGAAACTTTAGGCCTAAATAAGACAGTTAATACTTCCGGTCTATTTGATATTCAAATTATAAAAAATCTAATAAAAATGTAAAGGTTTTTCACAATTCAAAATAAGATGAAAAATAGTTAGATGAGAGCTACCAACTTAAGATTTTTATTATTGTCATCTTTATGTTGCCAAAGCCTGAACAAACCTACTCAGTAATTTAGGGCCTGTTTCTAGTGGAGAGAAAAAATCACTTATTTTCTGGCAGTAGAAATGGGACCAGTTCGAAAAGAAAGATTAAAAAATACATGTTATAGATTGCGTGTTGGAACGCTAAATAATCGATTACCGTGGTGTACTTTATAGCAGCAATGCAAAAATACTGATTATTATGTGACCTCTGTCAAATCACAGGCACAACAAAACTAGCCTAGGCCCAGGCCTAGCCTTGCTTTTATCGAATGTGAACTCTCATCGTGTCATTAACATGAAAAATTCATTATTATCACGTGGAATGGAAAAATAACATTCAAGAATTATCTTTCCATGGGCCAACCTATTCGATACTTCATCCATTTCCTTCACCAGGCCAATGTAACAATAAAGCTAAGCTGCCACGTGTTCTGGCACTTGGCCTGAGATCTGCTGTGCTGTGCCTAAATACTGGTAAAACTTGGGGTTGTTACCGATTGATTTTAGTAGATTATTTTGTGTGTTTCAGTAGAAATGGGCCCTTAAAAATCAGCATTGGCATTTGCTAAAAAAATGTCATATCACATTTTCACATTTTTTAACCAAGGATTCTAATATGTACACAAATTATCCAAAAGAGTATAGAAGTACAAAGTAATAAAAAATGAAATTTAATAAAAGCACATGTATAATTCCTTTTAATACACACACATACACACCTCAGCACACACTAAGATCAACTACACAACATTTACTGAAAACCCAAAAGATCAAGAAAAACTACGGTTCATGGGCCTTTTCTGTTGCTGCTCCACTGCTTTGGAATGGGCTACCTTTACCCATTCGTAATTTAACATCTTTAGCTGTATTCAAAAGCCAGCTTAAAAAAACATCTTTTTCAAGCAGCTTTTAATCAGTAACAACTGAATCTCAAACAGCGCTCTGAGACGTTTGTGTAGGGTGCTTTATAAGAACAAAATTATTATTATTTAGTGCTATGTATAAAATTAATGTAATTTTGTTTGTGTGTAGATTTGCATCCTAGCATGCCACCTCCTACACCTGGTACCAATGCCTTGATGAACGCCTGGCTGAAGGAAAGCTTCAGTAGTTTCAAGAAAGAACAACAACGACTTAGTATACCATCAGGTACGTGTTCTTTATTTTTCTTTCTAAATTACATAACTGTAAACTGTAGTATAAGTATCAGTCTTCCTTTATATGACTTTGACGGTCTGTTTGGTAATTTTCTTTCTAATTGCTCATCACATCTATATTAATGGATATATTTGATCTTTTAAGTCATTTAATTTTTATACCATAACTTTTCCTCTAATTGTGATATCAGTAACAACTGATGTATATCCATCTTGATGTTCTTGTAATTCTCATCAACATTTTTTATTACAAATCAAAAAACCTATAATTTCAAATTATATTTCATGACATAAGGTCGATGTTTTAGGTCCATGTATATTATTTTTTTATACAATATTTGATTCATTATTTTAGTAGTGGAGTTTTTCACTCAGTTTATTAAGGATTAAATACTAGTCTTATTAAATACTAGTGTTATTTGTAAAAATAATTTAATTGCACTGAATTGATGTTTTACAGACCCTAGCCAGTGGAGTGAATGTCATGTCGTTGCCTGGTTGCTGTGGTCTATCAAGGAATTTTGTCTTGAAGGAGTAGTTGTTGATAATTTTAGTATCTCTGGCCAAAAGCTAACCAGCCTTTCAAAACAAGACTTTCTGTCTATGGCACCACCTTTCATGGGAGACATTCTATGGGAACATATTGAGCAGCTTAAAAAAGGTACATACTACTGTCATTTGTATTGTCAAATAGTACCATCCTTTAAAATGTATGATGTAATAACTCATTGTGTTGTGTTGTGTTATTGTTGTATATGGATGATTGACAGTGGTTGTTTATTCAAATTGAATGGTTGTCAAATAATAAGATTGCCTTCATTCTTGCACAGTGATTCAACAGTTGCTGGTACCTTGACATACTTGATGTTGAGTAAGCCTGGGTGTGAGGCATATTAATATTATGCCCTATGTTATGTGTGTAGTTTACCCTATGTTATGGGTGTGTATTATGCCCTATGTTATGTGAATAGTGTACCCTATGTTATGGGTGTGTAGTGTACAGCCTATGTTATGTGTGTGTGGTGTGCTCTATGCTATGGGTGTGTAAAAATAGTAGTAAAAATTAAATATCTTAAACATATTTTATCAACAGTTCAATGCTAAATTAAATTCTAAATACTGTGTAATTAATTAATATGTACAATTGAAACAATCACTGCAACTTAAACAATACCATACAGTTCAATTAAATTTCTTTCTATAAAAAAAAAATCTGTATTTAAATATGCCAGCTACAATCAAGACTTATTTCTTTAAATAACATTAATTTTGTTAAAGATGACAAAAATGGACTTATATTTATATATATTTTGCTATATATATTTTGCTAATTTTGAAGAAATGTATATCATATAACCGTTAAACTAGAAATTTTATTAATATTTTAAAAAATATTTACCTTCAATATTACAACATTATATGCTAAGAAGCAGCCAAAAAATATAAAAAACATAATTAATACATCAGTGTAAAATCGCTAATTTCTTTTTTTAAGTTCTTAAATTTGATTTTTGATACAAGCAAGTTATTTACAAAATTATTTGATGATTTGTTGATGATTTTTTGGCCATTTTCAAGTGACAATAATACATCTTTAAATATAATTAGATTAAAAATTTTCTTATAGAAGTTTAAATTCTTTGTATTAGACTATTGTTCTACGCAACAAGAAACACCCGTTAGTGTTTTATAAATGTGGTTCATAGCTCTTAAATTACAGTCAGGGATTGGAGTATTGGCATGACTGAATGGTCACAGTATAAATTCACTTAGCCAGTCGGAAATCTGGGTTTTGGCAAAGTGGGATTGGGCAAACTGGTTGGATACCGTGTGGCATATTTTAGGTTCAATTCTATCTATTGTGATTTCAAAATTTTACATATTTATTTTCTATTTATAGTTATTTATTGAACATATATACAGGATTGGTGAAAAACCCTGTTTCTTACTTACAACAATAATAATAAAAGTACACATAACACAGAAACCATTAGCATTATAAAATACACTTAACATACAATATAATAAAAAAGTGTCTTAGTCTGCAAGTTACAAAAACACTCTTTTAAAGATTAAAACATTTAAATGGTACAGAATGGGTGAGGGCACCTTTGACACATTTTAAAATAGCAAAAATGTTTTTAAAAGGAATTAGTAAATATTAATTTTGAGTGGTACTGTAGCTTGATGGTTAGCATGCTTGCCTTCCAATCCCGAGGTCCTGGGTTCGAACCTGGCTGAACACTAGGTTAGTACCCACGACTTAACAACGCCACTCCCCAAGCTTCATAATGAGACTTGGTTTAAAAAGCATGGCGTAGTTCTCATCCTGTAAGTGGCGAGTAAACTTGCTGTTGGATGTGAAATGAAATAAAAGAAATAAAAAAAGCATTTATCTTTTATTTAGTCAATTTTAAATAATCCTTCATTTCTATTTATTAATTTGTTAATTTCATAATCTCTTAAATTTCTAAAATTGTAAATATTTATTTTCTATACTAATTAGTTAAATACATTTAATAATCTTTCACTTGAAAGGTTATAATGTTAAATTTTATTGTAAAAAAAGGTGTCTTCCTTTCCATTTATAAATTAGTTATTAATTTAATAAACTTTCACTTATTTAACTAAAATTTGTAATGTTTCTTGTATTCAGGGCTCGATATAAGTACTAACCTGTACAATGTCAGTTTTCTCCAGGTTATGGTTTTAGCCATCAAATTTACCGGTAAAAATTACAATTTACCTGTGAAAAGTTTGTTTATTGAAAAATGAGTATGATACTAGTAAACATTTAAGTGAGATATCATTTTGATTCTCATATATTTTTGCCCTCCTTTATTCTTCAGCATTATAGAGAATACAGGATGCTCATAGAGGCCTATAGCTATGTAGATATTTGGTAGGGCCAAAATTAGTAGTATAAATTGTTCAATTGGGAGAACACTGCATGTGTAATAACAACTGGTCTGGACTAGTAAATGCCTCTGAGCCCAGTTTAGTTTAATAACAACTGGTCTGGACTAGTAAATGCCTCTGAGCCCAGTTTAGTTTGAAAATGTCACAAAACACTAACAAATCACAAGTTTGAATGTGAATTAATTTGACATAGATTATATTCATAATATATTGTAATTTAGGTAATATCAGTACCTTATGAAAATAGCGATTGATAGGGCTAGTGAAACATCTTATGGGCTAGTGAAATTTACAATTAACAATTAAGTGTGCAGGGATAGTGACAAGAAAAAAAAACCAAAATTAATCAAGCCCTGATAATAATTAGTTATACAATTAATAATCTTTTATTATTTAGCTAATATTTAGGTCTATGTGAAGTGGACCTTAGAATTACACTCAATATTTGTTGTTGTTCAGGGTGGTGTTGCTGCGACCATAACTTTAAAAGCGTCTAGCATCACCAGTTTTGAATGGATGTGCATGAAATTTTGTATACCTAAATTAGACACCATTTCCAACCAGCGGTCATCGCCCTTTTTTATAGTTACACCCCAGGGTGTCCCCTACACCCACAAGACCAAAAATGTTTCATCAAGTAGTGTAAGTAGCTCGGTTGGTTAAGACATGTTTAACATGACCGTTCTACAAAAGCGAAGGTCAATGAGTTCGAGTCCCACCACAGTAGGTTCTGGCTATTTTTTTTTTACAGTTTAGTTTTGTTCAAATGAACATTCTAATTACTGTATTTAAATTTGCTTGTCTTCCATTCATTTTTCCTGCCAGATATAAAAAAGAAAAACATAACGTTAATACATGTGATGCGGCCTACTAGTGTTAGAATGATTAATAATTGAAGAATGCATTTGCATCCTGAAATCAAAATGAAAGTGCCAACCTGATGAACATTCACTCTTCTTTTAATTTCTCCTCTGTTTTATTTATATTTTATTCATTTAATAATTGTTCAGTTATATTTTCTTATTGTATATTTTTTCAATTACGATATATTATCTATGTTTTATATTTTAAATGTTGTTTTTTGTTTGCTTAGCAGGGCATGACTCACAGACTGTTCCATTTACTTCTTCTAACAACAACACCCTTACAGAGGTATCTAGCCATGCATCTCTTGACAACCAATCTCAGTTCTTTCAATCCATCAAACTTGACTCTTATTTACACACGGGTAAGTCTGTAATATTTACTACTCTTTGATGATTTTTAAATTATTGTTGTGAAGTGTGAATAATAACAAGAAGTAGGTTGAGCTTGAAATAGATGTAAATGTTGCTTAAAAAGTAATAATAATAATTATGATGTGAATTATGTAGACTTTACCTTGGTGCCAATCAGCAGTGTACTTTTGACAAGTGGTATCTGCCGCTTTGTCTAACAAGTGAATTATCTAGATAACAAGTGATCCTCACCATTGTTTTGGCAAGTCAGTTGTTTGTTCAGAAAGAAATAGTTGTACATGATAATTGATAATTAATAAGCAGAAACAATAGAGCAACAGACCAGATAATGACCGGCCTTGCTTGTCAGATAAGACAGGGTAATTGTTGTGGATAAACCAATAAATCCCAGATGGTAAATTCATTTAGGTTTTGTGTCTTGATTTCAGGGATTTATGTGTGTTGATAACCTAATCCACTTCATATAGCTTATCTTTATTCAGACAGGAAACCAATAAGAATTAAATTGGAAGAGTGTGTTAATGATCATAAATTAATTAATTTTGGACAAAGGTTTCCCTTATTGGCTGCTTCCTTAATGTTTATTCATGAGATATTCAGTATTTAAGTAATATCATTTCTTTCATTGGATACATGGATATGAATATTCATAAAGGCTAGTTGGGACCTGTAATGAAGCTTTCTATTGGTTGGCATTGTTCATTGTTCTGATCTGTCATTGGTTGATAAGATATTGTCATTCAGAAGTCTAAAATGTGCACTTGTTTTGTTTATCTTTCTATTTGAATATTCAGTTTTGGAACAAAGCCAATAATTAAAGAACAATGCTTTGTGGCTTAGGCATGGGAGGTCACGACCCCTGTATAGCTGTTCATATGTTAATCTTATCTAGTGTTCAGGTCTGTCCTTTAAAGGATGTTCGGTAGGCTTAATCAGTGACATAAGTTCCTGTACGTCACAGTCATAGCTCTTCATATTGATTCTAGAGTCAGTGGTATAAGCACCAACTTGCTCATCACAGTTTGTTAGAAGTCCACCATCAGACAGCATTCTTCTGTCACTTGCCTTACTAACACTTATAGAGGATATTGCATGTCTACATTATTAATAGCTATTGATTGAATCAGTAATCAACCAGCTCATGTTAATTTAAGCGCTTTCAAATATCCAAAGGCTTATTTAACTTCTCCTGCTTCCTGTTGTGTTTTAACACATTTTTCAAGTTTTTTTTTGTTGGAGTTGAAGTACTACTATGGGAGAGACTTGTCTTTTAAATGCTTTGGATCATCTTAATTCTTATGTAGGTTTTCCTGAGCAAACACCTCAAGCAGTTCCTGTATCATTGCCATCCATCACACCTTTCACTGACTGTGGAATGTATCAAGTCTCAGAATCCTTGCAGACATTGAATGATTTTAATGCTGAAGATTTGTTGAACATTAAACAAGAAGACAACACCTCTGATTATTATAGTGTAACGTCTTCTCCATGCTCATACCTGGAAAACCATACACCAACTACGCCGCCTGAAATGTATGCTACCCCAACACACAACTTATTTGAACAGACACGGCCGCAGTTTTACCCAAACAGTTATGGTAGAGGTAACTATCTGTACAATTGATTGTTTTGTTTAATTCTTTGTGTATTAGTTTAATCATATACTACCTATTTACTTTACTTCATATAAGAATTTAAACTTTGAAAATAATCCTTGAATTATAGCAAATTTAATAAATTTTAAGAACCAAATAATGTTTAGGTTGAATCCTTGGGAATGAATTACCTTAGAATTGTTTGTATGCTTATATGCAAGTATACCTTAAGTACACATGGTTCCTTTGATTTTATCTGAGACATCAATGGGTTATAGGGCCAATGTTTCATTTTCTAACTATTCATCCTCTGCCAAACATTTTGCATTCAAACTTGCCAAAGTTATGCCAAATAATTTCTTTGTTGAACTTATTTTCCATTAATTAACAATCTCTAAGTCAATATCTTTGCATTTGACTTTGTTTGACTGTATATTTTATTTTATGGTTCTTTTCTTATTGGCTTAGAATGACTGAAATTCATTTAAAGTTATGTTGGGATTAAATCTGTTATGTACTTACTGTACTGTACAGTCACTACAATCTAATAACTTAGATTTCTTCTGTTTTTTAGTGTATGGTTATGATGTGTTTGACCCAACGATGTTAGGGTATCATACAGTGTCAAAGGTCATGTCAGATCAAGTACATCGTAGTGATATGAATCTCATCAACACATTGGCAACAAGAGCGCCCTCACAACAGTACCTTGATCAACCGTCCAACCCTGTCATTCCTGCAGCTGTTCTTGCTGGCTATTCAGGTAATTTTCATTCAAAATTTTTACTGAATAAATTTACACTGCTCTTAGTTATTTTGATTGGCCAACTGGTCAAAATTAACCATATATACTTGGAAAATTCCAACACCATTGACAACAATATTATTGTTGCTTTTATTTTCTGTTTAGTAAAATAGGCTCTCATATGTTTCCAATCCAATTACAGTAATATAATTTATAGTTGCTTAGATTGAGTTATAATTTCTAAACTAAATTAAGTAGGTAATGGGTGCTGCTTTTAACAGTGATTCTACAGAGCTACATCACCTTTTACACATGTGTACAGAATTAGTGAGACAATAATCATGCTTACAATACACAGTTTGCCCCATTGCACACCTCTTATTATACACAACAGTTTGTGTCACCACTGTTTTTCACTTTGATCTTTAATTTAATTATAATTTGGCAAATTACTTTTAGTAAGTTTCCATATAGTTAAAATTTATTGTTGCTTATTTGGATTATTTAAATTTCTAAATATATTTACTGAAATTGGTAACATATTATTATTTTTCAGTTTACTGAAATAGGTGCCATATATTATTTGTCACAATTTACTAAAATAGGTACCATATTGTATTTGTCATAATTTACTCTTTAACTTATTTGCTTTGGTACTTAACTTGTTGACTGCCAGGGACAATTCAACTCGTCCTCTTGGGTGTTACACAGGCTGCCTGGGATGAGTTATCGTGTAATGTTTAGGGGTATCAGATTACATTGCATACCACCAGCTAAAGTACAGTTGGTGAACTGTTTAAGCCATACGCTGCACTGGACTTTTTATAGTAAAACTAACTGACACGATGGCTAGTTTTCCAATAATTAGTCCAAATAATCCAAGTGCGAACAATGGTAAAATTTAATCATTTTAAATGTTACCAATTGTCTTGGTAAAATATCCCTTTTGAAATCCAGCGCGATTGCGGCTTTACTCATTTATGGTGCCAATACAATGTTATTAATAATAATAACAAGCTGTATTGTTGAAAGGTAATATTAGGCTTTTCATACATACATACATGTATCTTTCATCATATTTGTTATAAACAAACATTTGATGGTCACCTTAAGGCAAGTTTGCTG
>JAOTQE010062877.1:0-18286 GCA_025631205.1 Nesometra sesokonis
CGGAGTCACTTTTTCTCTCAACGAATTGTTAACACATGGAATTCTCTGCCTGCCAATACTGTTGAGGCCAGTACAATTAATTGTTTCAAAAGTCGTTTATGGAAAACGGGAGGGGCTAATAGAGGGCCCTTACAGGCCCATGAGCCTCTTGCACCGCTCAGTTAGACCCGAGCGGTGTACCGTCAGTTACAAGCACGTTCGTTACTCCTGATTTTGTAGCGGGCACAATTCCATGGAATTATTCACTGGCTCGGAGGCCATGCCCAGGGCGGAGGATCTAGCCTAGCCCTTGGCTAGAAGTTAGGCTAGGCCTAGGCCTCTAGAGACTCAGAGAGGGCCCAAGCCCAAGCTAGACCGCGGCGCCTTTTAGTTAGTTAGATAGGCCTAGGCCTATGGGCAATTTATAGACTAATTTACCACAATTCATTCCAAGTATAGGATCCTTGGCGGCTGGTATACGTAATATGCATCATAATATTCACTATTTAAGACGACAAAATATCATCATTCATGCAATCAGGTCATTTTCTAAAAACAATTCTCGCGTCTTCTCCCGATCTCCCCGAAAAAGATTTTGACAACATAGAGGTGCGCCACCAACGGCTAAACATTCATAGTTGTCATTGCAACATGTTATGTAGTTTTATGCCACCCCCACTATTCTAAACCTGACACCAAAATAATTATTGTAAATTGCAAATAGTTATTATTACTTTAAATTAAAGATTCTAAAATAGTTACAAAATTACCACAATTACAAAAACATATAGTTTTCTTATATTATTTTGTAATTTTTAAGTTATTAGTTTATGACACGGAGGGAGTAAACACACCTGCTTAACGTACTCCATATAATGATTAGATACTAAGCACCAAAGATACTATCTTTGTAAGCACATTCGACCTTATCCCTATTATGAATATTTACATTTAACATCCCATGTTTGGTAATGTAATGCCCATATATATCTACTTGTAACCCCAGAGCCATATTTGGAAAGTGCCTACGTGAGAAACGTGTCGTTCGTATGCCTAGTGTAGATTTTTAGTATAATTTTTTCTTTAAGATAGATTGCTAGTTATTAGGTCATCCTCGTCGGTGTCTGAAACCTGTAGTTCAATTGTCTTACATTTAGGTTGAGAAGAAATGAAGGAACAATTAGACACTGGAAGGTGATTATTATCGGGGAGTGTTATTCGTTATAGGCCTCTATAGTGAACAAAAGTTAAGTATACATGCGGCCTAGACTTAATTTTATATTCATCTATAAAATTGTAGGAGCGGATTATGTATTTTGAAAAACGGTGGGGGAGCGGAAGGGAGGCGATAGAAAGACACAGTTTTAGGGGATCCGGGGGCATGCTCCCAGGGAAATTTTGGTCTTTAGATGTCCAGAAATGGCATCAGGGCGTGTTAAGAGATAAATTCTTGTTTTATGGTTGCTGCATATTTTCGTTTTATAGACAATGTTAATAATATGGATAATTTTCCGAAAGTGGGTGGGGTGGAGCTGGTCCCTCTCCCTCCTTAAATCTTCTACTGGTATTGTTCCAATCTGAATGTATCATTCAAATTATAGACAGTCTAAAGTATAGCATTCACTATTCTATACTCTAGGGTCAACTTTTTCTTAGCCAAACTGGCTAAAGATGGCCGCTTTTTTGTAGCCAAATTATAAATTCTTTAGCCAAATTTAAAAAAAAAATTAAAATGGCTGCAAAGTGGACAGTTTTTGCAAGAGATTTTCATTTAGCCAAATTGGCGAAAGAGGTCATTTTAATTTTAGCCAAATGAGAATTCCAGTAGCCATTGGCGACTTGGCGAATGGTTATTAGGTGTACATACCTATTAGAAAGTTTGTCAAGTCTTATCACAAGGGATACGTGGATTAACTTCCACTTGATCGCTAAGCTGTACAGCATATTCTTATCCTTTATAAACATGGTAAGTCAGTGATGTGGTTAATTCAAAATTACAATTCTTTAAAAATGTAGGGTAAAAAAATGATCAAACTCTTTAATGTACACGTAATAAATTAACTTCTTCTGGCAGCTGATGGGTGGATGATTGTACCATAGCCCTAGCATTCTGATATTTGAGGTTTGTAAAAGTTGGAGTGATTCAAAAAAATGTAGGTCTAGGGCCTACATCATCGTAATTTTCTTTTTAAGCTTCCCGTAGAAATATGTCTTCCAATTTTGTTGGAAGGACATGCCTTCGTCCCACAGGATCTCCGCCCATAGTAGGTTTAACTTAAAACCTATTTTCTTGACGTGTTTTTTCGAATTTAATGTCGCATCTGTAGTATAATTAGCGATATATATGCATATAAAATATATATATGCATACCGGTATAAAAAATAATAATTAAATAATAATAGGCCTGCTGTAGATATGCCTATAAATAATTTTTGGTGACTTTTTACAAATGACTACCGTATGCATACGTCTCTTCATATCAATTTACCGAGATACAAAAGTCCGCAATTTTATTTACAGAGCCTTAATTTATATAGGTTTATCCTAAAAACATGGCTGAAATTAAGACATATGGTCAATTGGTTATTTGTACAAAGGCGGATCTAGGTTTCTGAGTTGGGGAGTGCCAGAGAAACTGATTTCAAGCATCGGAGGCATGAAGTAATTCTCTGATTTTTTTCCCTTTAAGTCCATATTTAGCGATCTTTAAGGCCATTTATCAAAATGTTAGTCCTAATTAAAAAGCGTTCCCATTAAGTAAAATGAAATATTTTTTAATTATTCGGATTACCAACGTTTGTAAAATAAATTAGACAGCTTTGTACCAATGGGTATTTTAAGCAATTTTAATGAGGTGATAGTAACTGGAAACCCTTGATTGTGATGGCAAAAATTAAAACAAAAAAGCTCCAACAGCTGATATTTCAGTAGACTAGGTTTCGAAATTTATTTTTAATTTTCAATGTTACGTTCCAACACATGTTTTGAGAGGTAATAATCTATAGAAATACTTATGAGAGTAATTTAAGGTAAATGATTGTAAATTTTAAGACATTAAATTACTGTCAATCACTTTTCATTATTGCAAAATAAAACAGAAACTAAAATTACGTCGTAATGACCAATTTGTGGTAAACACAAAACAAATATTCTAGTAAACTATGCATAGTCTATGTAAATGTTGGTCAGAGGATGTCGTTAAATAAACATGTACATTTTATGAACTCGTGCATATTGTTAATGTACAGTGTTCAACTTTACTCTTCCTCTCATAGCACGAACTATTGTTCCGTAGTATGGTCTACTGAAGATAATGCATGCTTGCTTTAAGAATGATGTCCGAGTGAACGAATGAATGAATATAGGAAATAATTCATTCAGTCGTTCGTTCGTTCGTACGTTCGTTCGGTCGTTCATTCATTCATTCATTCATTCATTCATTCATTCATTCATTCATTCATTCATTCATTTATTCATTCATTCATTCATGATTGATTGATTGAATGCTTGATTGATTGATTGATTGATTGATTGATTGATTGATTGCATGGGGCAACCAGGATAGAATGAAAGGGGAAGGTCCGACTCTTTACGAGCGATTTAGGATGGGGTGACCGAAGACCCTGGTAGGGGTACAGGGGCCGAAGGCCGCGGAAAAATTGACGTTACTTTGCATGCTAAAAACACGGTTTAATTCGTGAAATGACGACAATCAAAAGGCACCCGTTGCGTTCCATAGCAGTTGGATTGCCATACCTTTCTGATGTTTAAATAATGTGTATATTAACGACAAACCTCACACCACTAAAACTTCATTACCAAACTGGTGGAGCATTTCATTAAACACTTAAAATATAATAGGCCTATATACAGACTTGGGGCAAGTCTAATGCCGTTATTGAGTCATAATATCTAAGCCTATCCTTATTAAATAATTCTCAAACAGTTTGATAATGATTGCGTGGAAAACTTTTTTTGTTTGACCTTATGTATGAAAATGATATTAAATCTCTTGTTCTAATATTATAATAACCACGGTAGCTCATGTATTAAATAGGCCATTGTAGACATTTATGTACCACAATGCTGATAACAACAGATAGTGGTTTAAAATACTATCGGAGGCTCTTAACACATGTACATCAGTTGACTTTATAAAGCATGTACGTGCAAGATCCAAGTTGGGGGTGTTTTAGATTAACCTAACTGATATATCAGTGTAGCCCTATTGGACGTTAATGTGTACCTTCTATTTCCTATCAATGAACTATCGACATTTTTATCGTCCTATGTATCTACATATTACATTTTTACTGTAATGGTTCCGTTATTATTGAGCTTGAGTTCAGATGTTAGAAACATCTTCCAGAACAAGTTTATGGAAAACTCGTTGAAAACCTGCATGTCTGACTGTCCACCATTTTTGTTGAGGTAAATAATCTTTTAAACTTGTTATACTGTATGTCATATTGGCATCTTGCTTGATCTTAACGTTACTTTTTCTTTACAACTTTCATTGAAAATTGTTCCCATGGCTCTATAAAAACGTGTGACACCAAATGACCAGATTAGTAGATTATCTAGTTTTTCTTGTCTGCCTATAGGCCCAATCCTGACCAAAACGTTTGGGTTTAATTAAATAATAGACATAAATTTGTTTTAATCAACTTGATACCCTAGGGACAACAAACATATGAACGGTAGACATACTCGTATATGTTTTGCATCGTCACCACCAGTGACACAGACTAGAATAACTGATAATGTGTGTGGAGGAAAAATAGGACTATGAATAATTGTCTGTTTGGTTGGAAATAGTCCTATTCTATATGATAACTCGATAATAAACGTGCATGCCTGGGTTCTTGAGCCAAGTTGCAAATAGGACCAACGTCTTAACGTTCCATCGTTATTAACCAACGAAAACACAAGAAGAGCGGCGATGGTTCTGAACTAGGATTCAATTCGGCCAATATCACAGCGACAACCACCACTTAGTCTGCCGATCTCTGCCACTGTCTAACATCAGATTATCAGACGATAAGACAAATCAGCAGACTATTAAAAATTGATGTCTTGAGGCACTAACGAAGATTCATTTTATCTTGGATTAAAAATGCGGGTTTGACGTAAGTTGTTGTTACACGGCACAAAGAGTACATACCCAGGTTCTCTTGTGCGTGCGACAGCGACTGATGTCTACTCTTTACATCACCAGTTGATCGACCGTGAAATCCATGCTTTTAATGTGTATTCACTCCAAAAGAAAATTGTTTACCCAATGTATTCACTCAGGTTCTCTTGTGCGTGCGACAGCGATTGATGTCTACTATTTACACCACCAGTCATAATCGACCCAGAAGTCCGTGATTTTAAGATGTACTCACACCGATACAAAAAGGTCTGCATATACACCCAGGTTCTCTTGTGCGTGCGACTGTGAATGGTGTCTACTCTTTACATCACCAGTTGGTCGACACTGAAGTTCATGCTTTGATGTATTAACTCCGAATTAGACAACGATATACATTCAGGTTCTCTTGTGCGTGCGACAGCGGCTGATGTCTACTTTTTAAATCACCAGTTGATCGACCCTGAAGTTCATGCTTTAAATGTGTATTCACTCCGAAAGAAAATCTTGTTTCGACAACGTATACACTCAAGTTCTCTTGTGCGTGCAACAACTAATCTTTGCACCAGTAGCACGCTGAAGTTAATGCTTTATAATCTGGTTTATATGCACAGCTTTCTAATGATCGTGTGACAGAGACTGATGTTTTTACACCACCAGTTTCGATCGACCCAAAAATTTTTGATTTTAAGTTGTAGGGATTCTTCACACCGAATCTCAAATCAGGTGTATCACACAGATCAATTCCAAAATCAGGTTTACCACCCAGGTTCCATTGTGCGTGCGACAGTGACTGATATTACCTATTTACACCACCAGAACAAAAACGTCATGTCGGATAGTTATACTGTTATCTAGGTAAAATCAGTAGTTAGTTCAGAATTATCAACTAATGAAGTATAACCAGAAAATAAATATGTACATTTGGTGGACGTTCGTCAAAAAATGTCAAAAATTAGGGCGTAATCAGTTTCCCATCATGACTGGTTCTACCTGCAGACCTCTTCAGCGAAACATGATCGCAGGTATCTCCTGCTAGAGAGAAAGCGTACTACTGCCTTGTGGCAGTGGCAGCTCAAAGACAACGATGGGCCGCGTGTGTATGAAACATTGTAGATTCTCAGACTGCTTAAAGAATAGTAGGCGTATTCGACTCACAACTCGTAGATTGATTACTCGAGGTGCTCGTAAAAATAAACAGTTTGAGCTGCTTGGGAGTAGAAAGCTGTTCAAAGTAGACGAACACAGCTTATCCTTCTTAAGGATTCTCGATATATTATAGAATATGGTAGGCCAGGGCAAAATTAGTCTATCGATGATAGAACACGTTTAAAATTTAATTTCCAGTTTAAGATATCTTCGAAGTACAGTATCAGAAGATCGTCTCCGGTATTTGCCACAAAACCTGAAAAGCGGATGCGGTTCAGAATCTCAATTTAGAGGTCAAGAGTCACGCTTACCAGTTTTTCGTGCACTTGGGCGGTGTATTTTCTCATACTACAGTCTACTCAGCTCTACAATAGGTTGGTAAATTGATGGGAGCATGGAGTAAACATCTATTTCTTTACTCCATGATGGAAAGTAACCTGCTAGGAATTAGCGTCCCATCCAGGGGAAGCGTCTCAATCTCATCCGATCCACGTTATCCCCATTCTGGGAATAAGCTCCAGTCCTATGATCCGTAAGGCTCGGGAAAATTTCAATTGAACTACACTACACAAGTACCAGTAGACGATTAAGAAAATGCTAAATTATTTCCCAGAAAGACACTGATGCGTGTATTTGTAAACTGGTTGTGTCATTTATAATTCATATTGTAATTCGAAGTATACGATCATAATTAAATAGATTATCGAATTTTAAATCTCAATTGATTTTTTGAAGTACACCTCAAATTGGCAATCACTGATCTAAGTAAATTGAAGAGAAAGTATTTTAAAGATACTAATAATGCTCTTGTTGCAGATTTATTATACAAAAGCGGTACCTAGAATCTGAATAAAGGGTGATATGTAAAGATAGATGTGTTAAATAGA
Organism: Nesometra sesokonis; assembly: GCA_025631205.1. Lineage (NCBI taxonomy): Eukaryota > Metazoa > Echinodermata > Crinoidea > Comatulida > Antedonidae > Nesometra > Nesometra sesokonis. The sequence continues at coordinate 7,148 of JAOTQE010062877.1, forward strand.
GGGAGTAATTTTGGAGACAACTTTAGGTCAAAATGTGATAATGAGCTTTTATGTTCTCGCAAATACAATCCCATTAATCATACTAACGACTCTGCGATTTCTAGAAAATCATGCTTTCATTGCAATAATTTTGGTTATTGAGGGTGTAAATGAGTCAGCCTATATTTCTAGGCCGCAAACACAATTTACTTTATGTTGTAAATAATTTCTTTGATTGGTATATCTTGAACAACTTTAGTGATTTAGTTTATGTAAGACTTGCTAAAGATAGAAATTTCTTGTTTGGTTACTCTAGGAGCTATTCTATATATAACAGGCTATGCTATTTTATCTTACTTTTGAAAATACAAAATACACAACTTAAACATATATTACTAATAGCAACAATACTATGATATTTGAATAAAGTTTGAATAATCGTTTCATAACCGTTCATAATTTCTCCATATTAAAATGCAATTAATACTTTATCTTGCTGACAGCAGACGTTGAATCCCCATATGATTAATATCGTCGGGACAAACAATTTGTTTGCACATCTTGTTTGTCTTGCTCCAATTTGAGATTTTCTTTTGATGAGGTTCACACTTTGGACTGGAATAATTTACACATTAATCAAAAGCTTTATAAGGTTAACAATTCATAATCTGATCCTTCTTTTAGCATATAATAAAGTACAAACACCACTTTTATTTTTTATAAATTCAAAATTGATTTTCATCGATGCAGGGCGATGTCAAAAAATGGAAAATCACCTGAGTAAGAAAATATCATTAGACAATATTTAAGACAAAAGTTCACCTGGATTAGACGTAAGTTTTGGTGAAATTTATCAAGACTTAAGCGAGATGTACGGCATCGCGTATTTAATTTTATTATTTGTAGGTTTTCATAAATGTACTGCAGTTGTTTAATCTATAGGCGTACTCTGTCCACAATTATTTAATTATAAACACAAGTGAGACAAAATATTGGCCACGGCATTGCCGTACCATGTCTTTTTTAATGCGAGTCCGTCTTCTTGTCTCAATTTTGAAGTCTGAAAAAAAAAAAATTAATAATCGTGGTAACAAACTTTTTTCTACAAACCACAACCGCCGCTGCATCGCAAACACAGGGTAAAACCAATAGCCTCCCTCTCCAGACATTTGCTCTTGGTGATGCTAATAAAGTTATCAAGTGATTTTGCAGGCGCGGATCCAAGTTGGGGTGGGGAACGGACCCGACCTCCTTTTTTATGCAGCCAAAAAATATTTTTTGGCATATTTTTGGAAGGTTAAAAGTGCAACAGAGAGCATCTGTAGAGAATAATTTTCCCGGGCCCAAGCCTATTTTTGTCAATTTTTCTGTTAAAATCTCATACCTGACTTTGTCCAACTTGACATTTCCCTCCCTCTCCCACCCACCTCTTTCCAGCTCCGCTGAATCCTCCCCTGATTTTGTATAAAATATTAAGTTAAAGTCTACACTATTTTGGAAGTACTGACTCCGAAGTTACAGCTTGTACCGTAGTAGACATTTCCATCACAAGTGCGTTAATGATTTGATCAATAAACTTATGAACAACTGATTATTGTTTGATTTTTACTGTATATTATTGCCCCAATCTTTCTGGAGGGGTGGATCCAGTATCCACCAAAAAGGGGAGGGGCGTCCTTTTCAAGGTCCGAGTGGGCGTGGTGCCGGTTTTACTCTGACGAGCAAAAAAAAGTTATTTCCCGGTCTTGGTGCTCTGGTACCGTGTATTAGCCCTCATGTACGTCTATTTTGGGTTTTTATGGTGGATTTTGGACCCGGCGCCACTATTCTGAGTGGGGGCGCACCTACGTTTTGAAAATAATAGGGGCGCGGGCCAGCCGCCTAAATCCTCCTCTGTTCTGTGTATTTATTACATATTTATTTAGCTTAGTCATCTATTTGTCACATTTATTTAACGCTATGAAAATAATATCTAACAGTGGATCCCGTGGAAACTACTTTATTATTCTTAAACAAGAAATGTTAGTTGTTTAAATGTGTTTATTCAGTAATTTGATGTATTGAAAGATCATACGATTTATTTTGGAAACCGTATTGCCATCATTTATATAACATACACAATCAGCACATAATTTATGAGTCAAAAATCTGAAAAAAATATCTTGCAAGTTAAGGTTGAAATTGAACATCAGCCTGAAAAGGAATTCTCATTGATGGAATTTTGAAACAAAAAATAGGCCTAAGTGTTCAGCTCTTGAACCACGAGAGCCATGATGCGTAGCTGCATGAATGAGTCGGTTAGTATTTGCCAGCATACTTAACCGCTCGGCTATATGGGTCGCTCTCAGTTAACAACTGTCTCTTCGAAACTTAAATCAGCAGCTGAGAAGATTATATTCTAAATTAGTGCATGTTTATTGAATACCCCTCACTATAGTCTCAAAGAATGAACAATGTAGAATGAATATCGGGTTGCTTGCCTAGAAAACTAAGCAGCAGTAGTGTATAATTATGTGGTTCTTACATACTAGTAAACGAAATTAAATTTTTTGTTGGAATCTGATAATAGATTTATAATATGTTTCGATAATTCATAAAAGCTTTTATTCTTATATTTTCTCTATATTGGGAACAAATTAACGAACATTAACGTGTTAATCAGTAAAACATTTAGCTTCTATATTAATATATCATTTCCGTGAATGATAATACATTATTAGTATCTTTGACCACCTATCAAAGGTATTGCCAATAAATTTATATAAAGTTGAACTTCTGAACTTGTTGAGGGGTCACGGCGTAGCTAGGATACAAGTAGGCCTGTTTTAATGTAAGCAAGAATTATTTTTGAATGATAAATATAGACTTTGTACTCATTACAGTTTGAATGAGAACGGCTTCATTTGGCAAGTTTTGTCGATAAGATTCAAACAATAGCAATTATGATAAATTATATTTAGTAGTGGAGATGATAGTTGAATAATTGTTAGGTTGATTGATTTATTTATTAATGAAATGATTGATTGATTTATGTATTTATTTATTGATTGGCAGGCTGTTTGACTTTATATTTTCATTAGTAGACTCACATTTTTCAATCAGATACTGATCTGAGTGAACCAGTTTTTCATGTAAATAACTACATACTATGATATAACACAGAGTGACACTACACGACACTGGTTGTTCTAACTATGGTCACTGGTTTGGTGTTTTCATCAAAAAATGTTGATGAAATAAGCATGTCCCTACTCTACTTAAAGGGACCACTAGCAGAAATTAAGACAAACGTATGATGACAGAAAGAATAATCTAGGCTTAAGCTGTTTTCTAAGACGATTATCGTTATTAAACAGTTTTTTTAATTGAGGAGGGCGGGAATTCATAAAACATAACTGAGTCCATAAATGCATCGATTAATTTAATGTATTACCGCAACTGACCAACCAACAACCTGTTGGGTAATGGGCTCTATTTATAATGGAAATAGATGATTGATATAGTTTAGGTTTTTCTAGTTTAGTTTAGCAATTTCTGTTTCTAGTCTTGATGAAACTAAATACTTAATATAAATAATAATAATAATGATGTACTTGATTCAGAACTAAAGTATTCTATATTCAGGGCCAAAATTAAATTTAAAAAAAATCTGTATTTTTAACTGGTTCTCAGAAATTCAATCTGTTTTCAAATTTGTGTACAGAGGAGGAATCTAGAAGAAATTTACTACATTTTGATAGGGCATTCCAGTTTTCCAAAACATGGTTACAAAACAAACACCTTATATCAAGTCATAAACGTTGTTTTAACCAATTTAGTGAACGGTCACTCAGTTGATGTCCTGCATTCAGTTTATCAACTGAGTATCCAAGTTTCATCAAGAATTTCATCAATCCCTGAAAAAAAATAACACCCTCTGACTAGGTAGATCTACCATGCTAAATTACTATGGAGATCTACCTAGCACCACAGAGAACTACCTAGCAAGGTAGTATATAATTACCATGTCTGTTAATGTTATTAATGCCTCAAGAGTTTATTCTAAATAATGACTGTATTTTCCTATGTATACTTGTAGAGCATTGCTTACAATATCCTATATCCTATCCTATAGGTAGTATCCGTTGATATGGTCGTTTTTATAGGGTTAACCCTGTTAACTACCTTTATCTACCTTGTCACTACCATTATCTACCATGTTAACAGATTTTTTTTTTCAAAGGATAGGTCTAGTTAAACTTCACTTCACTGGCTTTGTTATTCCAGAATTTGTCAAGTTCATTTTCAAATGAATAAAAAGTGGAAATTGCTGTCACAACTTTGTTCGGAAGTGAGTTACAATTGTTCCCAATATCATTACTGAAAAAAAATCTTTGCAAATCTGCACATGGTTGCTCTTTTGATAATTTAAAGGAGTGTCCACGAGAACTGTCAGAATTGTAAGAACTAGTTTAAAAGCTTATAGGCTTCAACCATGTCTCTTCTCTATACACATCAGAAAGAACTTGTGACCGTTCACTAAGATTGTTAAAGCAAGGTTCATGACTTGATAAAAGGGGATGTTTGTTTCGTAACCATGTTAAAACATGTTAAACCTAGAATGCATTATCAGAATGTAATGAATTTTGTGGCAGATTCCTCTGTATACACACTTGAAAACAGATTGAACAAATTCTGAGAACCAGTCAAGTTTGATAAAGCAGAGATTGTAAACTCTTGAATCAACAAGCATTAATCTGGACATAGAGGATTGTAAACCCGAGTCCAGTATATCACTTTAAGTAAACATTATACATACTATTGCTCAGTCGCGGATGCAAGGGAGGAACCACGGGGGAACGTGCCCCGCCCCGTCATCAATCAAAAAACATTTAAAATAGTAAAAAATGTAAAGAGAAAAAACCTGTCTCAACATATTTTTTAGTGGGGATCCCCAATTTTCAACTGTATAGTCCAATATGCTCTGCATGAGCATCTAGAGGTTTATTATTTTCAAAACTTGGGAGGGGAATCCCCTACCAAACTCACCCCCTCTGGCACAGTCTTTCTGTGCCCTTCCAACTGTAAAATGGATCTGGTCTGTGCCCCCTGGTTTTAAAAAATTCTGGATCCGCCCCTGTTGCTGTATGTTGGTATAAAAACGACAAATACCATGCCTACTTCTGACTATTCTCACAAGCATAAAATTTATTAAGCAAAATATGATTGCATACAAATTAAAAAACTTAAGCCGGGCACTCACTGTGTCATCCGACGGTCGTACAACGGACGCGATGACAGTTTTCAACTCGTTGGACAGTGAGTGACGGTTTAGTCGTGCGAACGTCGTATGACCGTCGCAAGACCCAGTGAGTGTCTGGCTTTAGGCACAGGTCAACCTACTGTCAAAACCTATGTGGTCTAAAATTCCAAAAATGTCACAATTATGGATGCTTATCTAGTTGAGCATCAAGTGAATTGATCTTTATGAGGAGAATACAATTTTTTTTTTATTAAAATAATATACAATATGTACTATACATATGCTATTAATCAAGGCTTCTAATAATATTGACACACAATTTTATAGTACATTACAACAAATTAAATCTCAATCTTTGGTTACAAGTTAAAATAATTTATGCATAGTAAGTTGCAAAATATAGTTAACATAAAAAATACTGGAATTTAAGTGCATGACATCTAATATATTTACATAATCCTTAAACTATATACACAATTGTTTTTTACTAGTTTAGAAAAAATATACATTATTAGTGATAGAATAAAAACATGTTATTACTATACAATTTGCACTTAATATTTTGCATATATATATCATTTATATTTAATGTAAATATAAAAATCTGACCAGACTTAAATGCATCATTTCATTTAGCTTAATTAACTGATTCGTACGAATTATACCACTTATTAAAAATATACTGACACCTTCATATGCAAATAAACACGTTTCATTATGCTGATGTATTCATAGCACACATCATGTGGTTGTGTGAATAACTACTAAACAACTGCCAGGGGTGGATGATAACTTTGGAAAAGGGGATCGGAAGGGGTGAGGTAGAGAGCCAAAGTTTTAGGGGGTCAGGGTCGAGCTCCCCTGGGATGTTTTAGTCTTTAGATGTTCGGAAATGACCTCAGGAGCATGTTAAGGGATCAATTCTTGTCTTATGATTGTTAAATATTTTTATTCCAATGGTAATAATATTTATATACAGTATTTACTTTCTGAAAAAAGGGAAATATTGTCCTTAAATCTGCCCCTGACTGCTACTACAATTGAAGCCGCCAGGTTGAACAGAGGCTGTTTTCAATCTGCTGCCTAGTAACAAATAAACTATTGTATTGTGCTGTAACAATAGTTACCTGACTTTATCTAATGCTGACTTCAACATACATGATCAACTTGTAACAGGGCATCAGTCAAAAAGGTTCTTTACATCAATTCTAACACAACTATGAATATACTCAATGGACGCACTGATAATATAATGTAAGAGAGTTTAAAACTGATAAAAACTGATAAATCCACATACATTTCAACTTGCGTCAATCAAACCAGTGATGATGATGCTTTCATTATCTTTGTTTTGAATAACATTTATCTCATCAAAAAAAAAATTAAATTGAACTTGTACTGTTTGAAGTTTTGCATAAGGAAATATCAAAAAATTATAAAGTTTGCGGTACACCAAGTGTGTAGTTCTCAAAAGAACTGTTGAGGTTCTCGACATTTCAATCAATATCAATTGTCCTCAGGAGTGATTGAATGCTATCAAATAATATTTAACTTACAGAATGTTTGCAATCGTTCTAACTGGTTTCAATCGTAAAAGTGGCTGAGCCAAGCCGAAGAAAAAAAATAGTTATTTATAAATTATGAAACTTCACATTATTATCTTTAACATGCACAAAAAAAAATCAGTTTCATGCGATGTTTCCTTGCAAAGTTATGAACAATCAAACGTTTGAACATTTAGAATGTAAGTTTTGAGAAAACTGCATTTGAAAATTGCTTATCAGTATAATGTGACTAAGCAAGATCATTTTAAATTGCATTTTTTAAACATTTTTTGATCAAATATCTAAAAATCGTTAATGTAGTATGAAAGTGGAATGTTTAAAATGTATTTTTGAGATAAAAAAATTATTAAAAAATCTGACCATTCCTTTTTTCAGCCTATTGTGGAAAACAACTGTAGCTGTGTCACTTATGCATCTTTGGTTGGCTCTGCCACAATTTCCAATCATTAGATTAAATTAGTTTTGCTTGTTAATTATGATTGTCCCTCACCCCATAATTGCATATTTCATTACTGTACTTATTTCTACATTTCAGAATCATGGAGCAACATTTTTAAAAAGATTGAAAATTCACAAATATTACAACTATGAAAGACTTAGAATGCAGTAAGAAATCGTAATAAGTTGTACAGATTAACAAATCTAATTTTAAATATATATCAATAGTTTACTAGTCCAATGGAAATAATGTTTACATATTTTTCCACAAATTTTATCTAATACTATAAAAAATAATGGAGTACTTGCTAGTATTCCTCTAAATCTCCTATAAATGCAACATACCATGTACAGATAATTCAGATTTCATGAAATAAGTCAAAAAGTAAACAAGCAAAAAAGGTATAAGCCCTTTGATGGATTTAATTGGGAATGTGTGTTACCAAGGTCCAACCAAGTCAAAGTATATAAAATGCTTAACCATTGTATAACCTTAGTACTGCACATGCACAGTTGAAACCATAAGAGGACATTTTTTTTTGGATCATGACATGATTGACATCTAAACTCACAAAGGTCAGCATCTGACCTTACAAGGGTCAGTACAGTTGAACCTCCCTGTGCGGACACCTATCGTAAGCGGATACCTCCCATAACAGACACTAATTCAAAGAATTGTTTGTTCTTCCTATCTAATCAATGAATTTGGTACTCTTGTAAGCAGACACCTCCTGTAAGCGGACCTGGACACTTTTTGTTTTAAAATTAGATTTTTATGTATGTTAATTTACCTCGCATAAGTGGACATCCTGGAAATTTTAGCAATTTTTTTGAACAACAAATACAAATTTCTGTACAAAATCGTCTTATAGGCCTACTGTAATGGCTGAAAAACATTTTACTGAACCAATCTTTAAAGTGATAAACAATATTTCATAAACAATAGAATGCGGTGTCTAGGAATTTGAGAGGCCATTTTGTTGAGAAGGGTGAGAAATGTGAGACATAAGGAAGTATACATAATTTGACAACTTTGGCCCTCTATTGACCGAAATTCATGCAGACATCTTCCGTAGGTGGAAACATTTCCCGGACCCGAGGGTGTTTGCTAACGGAAGGTTCAACTGTATTACAATATTCCCTTTATTGTACTCATTACTGGAGAGAACAGTGATCTGATATATACATTGCTTGCTTTTAAATACTAGATATTATTCTTTGGTTACAACATATGTTCAGATTCACGGCTTAAGCGTAGCGTAGCATATGTAAGGTTCATCTGCAGCATAATGACCAAGGTGTTTGGAAACCAGATGTAGCAAAGTCATAAGAAATTTTAAAACTGCTGCCAGTAGGGTTTTTCTATGACTAGTCGTAATTGATTGTCCAATGCAGACTGATTGAAAATATTGGGTCAATGTGTGACAAAGGACAAAATTATTCAATTGTATGAGGCAGAACTCCATAGCTTACGTTAATCTGGGGTGTGCAAGCACAAGTTATGTTCCAGATTAGTGGTTTACGCTAATTGCCGGCTAATTCAGACACAAATAATCCTACACCACATATGTTACACTCCGCTTAAGAATTGAGTGTGAACATACTCTAAGTTTAAATTAATTATCCTTGTTAATTTGCACACAAACTACCACCAAAACATTATTCACCAAATCTCTGCTTCTTCTATTTGGAAATGATTCATCGATCTAGAGGATGCATACTGTTTCTATTGTCTGTTGTTCACCAAGAAGAGATAACAGGGGGTCGTGGGAGAGGAGGTTGAAAGCTGACTCGGTGATTGCTGTTGATTTTGTTGATGGTGGAGTAATGTTGTTGGTGAGGTGACATGAATGGACTTGGCTTGGAGGTAACTCTGATGGTACCAGCCTAGAAATGAAAACAATGAGATGATAAGAAGCACAGCACAGTAACATAGACCAGAGTTCATTCATTTTGTGTGAGGTATCATATAATAGAATAGATTATATAATGCGCTTGTCAAGTGTATACCAAGCCCCTGGGTACCCGGGAATGGCCGGGACTTGCATTGAGTTGCATTATTTCAATGTTGCAACACCCGGCTAATTCCCGGCTGAGTACTGGACAGGCCGGGCAAAAATAAAGTGGAAATCCCCGGCAAAGTCCCCGACCAGCCGGCAATTCTTGCTTGGCAGTCCCCAGCCAAGCTAGTAATTCGCTTCCCAATTGGCTTAGAAACCAAAAGGTACTGGGTGTGGAAAGCAGGATTTCTTGCCTTGAACAAAACATCCATTCATAGAAGCCTATATGAAGAGAGACTATCTAATGTGGCTGTAGAGGTCGCCTCATCAGTCTAACCTTGGCTTGAAACATTACAGAAGATTTTGAAATATTATTTAAAGAAGACTTTGACTGTACACATTAAATATTTTTGTATAAGTGTTTATAAATGTGTTTGTTAAATTGGTATGATAAAGACTAGGTTTAAAAGTGTTATTCATAAAAATAATATAAGTTAATAAAAACGAAGTAAAAGATGGAAAGAAGAAAAGGAAATAAATCATGGAGCGGCTCAAAAAGGTTTCAGAAAATAAATATAAAGTATGTGTTTATACATAATTTTGGAACACTAATCACCAGAGGCTAAATGTCCAATGAGCCTATCACGTTTCATAAACTTGAATTCAAATTTTAGCCTACTCCGACACAATTAGGTAATACCCGGTACATGCAGGCCCACTTGGGCATATCTATTGTGAATATCCCCCGAAAACTCCCGGTAAACACTGGGGCGAAATAATTGCTAAAATCTCCGGCATATTTTTATGCAAGTCACGGCCGTCCCTGGCTACCCAGGGGCCAGGAATGCAATTGACAAGTGCTTAACTCTATTGCCAGGTTGTCTAGCTCTTGAACTGTGAAATTCAAAAACACAGACCAGATCCATTTTTCAGTTGGGGGAGCACAGAAAGACTGACAGCACCGGCGGTGGGTGATGAGGGGCACGTGCCCTGTGGTCTCCCTTGGATCTGCACCTGCTCCCAAGTAGGCCTACTTTTAAAATAGACCAGTAGTTATCACTGGTAAAATCTAATATCACATCCAAAAGCAAAGCATATGTTAAGATTTATGCTTAATTAGTAGGAAATATGCATTGAAAGTACATCCTATTAAACAAAAAAAGGCTGTTTTCCATAAAAAAAGTAAACCCACTAGAATAAAGGAGTGGCACTGTAGCTTGGTGGCTAGCATGCTTGCCTTCCAATCCCGAGGCCCTGGGTTCGAACCTTGCTGAACCCTAGGTTGGTTCCCACGACTTAACAACACCATTCCCTAGCTTCATAATGAGACTTGGGTTCGAAAGCATGACGTAGATCTCATCTTGTAAAGCTCAGTCCAGACTATCAAATTTATTTGACCCAAAAAATGTCACATGCCTATATATGGTCATGATGATATCACACCATGACCATACATAGAAATATCATTACTATATATGGATATAAATGAATGGTTTTTGCCAAATAAGTTTGATAGTCTGGACTGACCCTAAATGACTCGCTGTTGTATGTGACAAGAAATAAAATAAAATATAACAAGATTTAACTAACTTTGATAAAGATAAAGATTTATAACAAAGAAAAACTTAATCATTTAATCTTTATAGCAAAAGTTGCAACTGCTAAATTTAAGAGTGCAAACATCCAAGCGCAATAAGCATTTTAATGTCAGAGCTATACTTACATCATTATTAGGTTTTTATTACAAATTTTGTATAATATGTAAATAATATGTATTGTATTATAGTTTACCAATGTACAGACTTAGTTTCATATAATGACGAGATTTATTGTATATCAAATAATAATAATAATAATATGTGACATTTATATAGCGCTTATTGCCAAGGCCTCTAAGCTCTTCACAATTATTACC
>JAOTQE010062888.1:0-18285 GCA_025631205.1 Nesometra sesokonis
ATAATATAATTATTAATTATTTTATATTATAATTATAATTTTAAGTGGAATGGTCATATATATGTTTCTTCAAAATAAGAAAGTTATTTTAAAAATAAATTTTGTCATTTGTCAAGTGACAATACATCTTTAAGATAATATAATTTGTGGCGTGATCTTTGTATCCTTGATTAATATTTATAATATAATATTCTGCCTCCAGCAGAATAGAAGCTTTAAATATTATATAAAGCTTCTATTCTGCTGGAGAACATGACCCAGTCTATGATGTTGTTATTGCCATTACAGACACAGATTGGCTTTTCATAATTATTATATTGTAATTTAACTTGTGGAGTTTACTGATATTTAATTAAAATCCCGTCTTTATAATTATAGACCATATTGGAGGACCATATTGACCATGTCTATTAACAATAGTGAGGTGTCGCATCTTTACGAAATACAAATACGAAACCGGATACGTCATAAATTCTTGTAACATTTGAATAGAACACCTTGAATATCTGGCACAGTTAGTCAGTATTTTAGGACGATCATCAACAATTCATACGTAGAAAATTTGATATATTTTTGAACACATTTAGGAACTTTCAAAAATTGGAGTGTGACGTATCCGTTTTCGTTTTCGTATTTCGTATATTTGCGAAACCTCACTAATGCTACATTCACATACGAAGTCGTGCTTACCGTAACCCAAAATAGGAAGTATTATCATCGATTATGTACACCTCATAATTATGGTAGTATTTGTTTCCTTTTAAGATAACGGTAAATTGTATGCGGTCGTCTCCTCTAAAGTTTTCGCAATTTTGTTTTTTTTCCTGAAATACATTTATACAATATATTCGTCCAAGTGTCGCCTCGTCTGTTTTGCTGCCACGGCCCTGGTATGAGTGATTAACGTTGCACTGAATTAATTGCATTGGCTCTCAATTTGTTCCCATTACATTTATAATGATTTTTTTTGTTCAATATACATATCTGGTTCAAAATTAAGCAAGCAGTTTTTCATTAATGTCTGTCGGTCATCCCATGATTGATTGATTTATTTATCGTTCTGCCTGTCTGTAAATTTTGTCAATTTTTTCAAAAGACACAAGATCTGTGACTCCTCAGTAGATATGAGTGAAATACATAATTATAAATCCCTTCTTTATTCGGCTACTTAGACCATATTGACCCAGTCTGAATCACTATTGTTTCCTATGAATATGCCAAGTAGAATCCAAATAGCATATTGGCGTTCTCTCTGGGTTCGATATAGACGACTGGCCGTTTTATAGCATATTATTATTATAGACTTGAAGTATTTTCGTATGTTTTTTAACAGCTGCAGACATCTTTAATTATATTTTTGTTTCATTAAAAAAATTGTCTCTTATGGAAATTCATTACAATTTCTTGAAAAGACTTTAACTTTAAGAAAACACTTTATACATAAATATTTTAGTTACATAGCGATTGTATTTGGTTTCATTTTTATAGGCCATACCGTTATAATTGTCACTAACCTAGTCACATAAACCAAATGGACTAATACCCATTTGACAATGAGTAATTATTATTATAAATTATATTTATTTTTCCATATAATCAATTTTTAGCAATTTTATGCCACTATGTGTTACAAGAATATAGTAGAAAATAGAAAATAAGCATTTAATCAAAATTTGAAATTTTCTTTCTCTCAATGTGTGTTAAAATTGGATTAGAAATACCATTATGTTGCTAAAACATGAAAATTTAGGTCAGTCGGCTCGGATTAGTTTTGGACAATTTCCGGTATACTTTTATGTATTTACAATTTTCTATATCAATCTATGTGCAAGTGTTTCGGAAAATAACTGGGAAAGTTGAAAGAAAGGCCGACCCTGATAACATTGTTGGTCGGGTTGTATTTGGCAACATAAAGTTGTTTGTATGACCTATTAAATGTCATATTTCTTATTTAAATTTCTCTTTTCTTATTTTAGATTGTGAGCGAAAAGATAACAGAGGCAAGGAATTTATCTTCGGATTTTTAAACATTGTCGGACCCGATAACTTCCCGAAGGTTACACTAGTGGGTTCGTCAAGACGCAGTACGCGCGTTAACGTAACCATGGGCGTCAACGTTTGGCACGTCACCCTGGACAGCCATCAGTATATGAAAGTCGTCCGTATTCCGGGTCAAACGGAAGGAAAAGCTATTCTAATTCAATCTGATTATGAAATCACAGTTTACGGAATCGACGAGGGTAATTCGATGGATTCTTTTCTCGCGTTGCCAACTGATGTTCTCGGAAAGGAATATTTTGTCGCATCTTACGATATACCAACAAGGATTAATATAAAACACAGAGGATCCCAGTTTCTTGTTATTGGTGTTCATAATGATACTGTTGTCACGATTCATCTTCAGGGGAGACTGACCTACCAGGGAATAACCCACAAAAAGGGAACCGTTTTGGTACGGACTTTATCCCGAATGCAATCGATTCTGTTCTTGAGTGACCAGGATGATTTAACAGGTACCAGAATTGTTGCAACTAAACCCATAGTGGTTCTTTCTGGTAGCAAATGTGCTGATGTGCCACGTGGGGTTAGATACTGTGATCATCTAGTGGAGCAGCTGCCACCTTTTAGTAAATGGGGCAAGACATTCATCACCACTCCATTGTTCAATAGAACGGGGGGTGACCGTTTCCGGGTAATTGCCGGAAGAGATAATACGGAGGTTACTCTCAGCAATGGAGAAAGAAAAACACTAAATAAAGGAAAATTTGCTGAAATTGATATCAGTTCTAAATCAAGCTACGTGATAAACTCGTCTCAACCAATTCTTGTTATGCAATACGGAAAAGGTGGAGAGGCAGATAGCACCAGGGCGGATCCGTTTATGATGATGGTTCCCGCCATTGAACATTTTACACACGACGTCATGCTTGTAACGCTCGATAACGCAGTAAACGGACAAGTTTTGAATAATTTTGCAAATATAGTTATCGAATGTCGTCAAACTGTCAAACTTTATCATAACATGTTTAAATTTCCTGAGACTGAGTTTCAAAAACTTGGAAAGTTAAAAGTTAGCATCGGTGGTAAGGATTTCTGTATGGCTCAGGTGAGCCTCCCTCATGGCGTACATTATCTTGATCATCGTGATCAGAATATACCATTCTCCGTAACGTTATACGGATACGGTACGCAAGAAGCGGAAACAGCTTATGGAATGCTCGCCGGGATCTCATTCGAACCCTCAACCAGATTTGATGATACTACAGAGATAAAGGTGGGAACAGGTCCACCGTCTAGTAAGGATTCACCCGGAGGGCGGTTTGTGGAGCCCTATACAATACCACCAGATGTTGTAATTCAATATATGAGTACAACAAAAAAGCACACAATACTTCAGGATACAGTAAATGCCGGGGATTTGATAACACTTGATATTGGCAACCCAGTGGATCCTACAGTCGCTGAGGTTTATAAATCGTATAACCCAAGTAGTGATGTCGTGCTATCGTTAATTGTCGGGACGCTCGGATTCACAGCATTCATGATGCTTACGATGTACATAATTCTGCTGAAGAACCGAATCCATAAACTGAAGGCACAATGTCAGTACAAAAGAGCAAATTATGGAGCAAACTCTATGGGTCCAGATGGTTATATGGGTCTTGATGGAACCCAAATTTCACATCGTGAGTACATGAGCTTGAATTTACCACAGGGCTTGTTCGTTCGTCGTAGCCACAGCGTCCCTATGCGGCCAGCGCTCCCGCCTCGAATGCCGATCACACCTCTGACGAAAAAGAATCTACGCACGCATAGTGTCTCGTCAGCTCGTTCGCCAGAAAGTTCAACTGAAATAGAACTAAGCGTTCTCGAACTCTCTAGTATATCTACAGATCAATCGCATGAATATAAGACTCCAAAGAAGCTAAACCTCTGTAAAATGATTCGCGATACGCCAAAACGATGGCAGAGCAGCCTTCGTAAATTTGGCAGGTCGATGAGCGAGAGCACGGCTATGACGGGGAGTACAGATGACATGTATATGGACATGTGTAGAAACTCTAATTTAGCACAGAAGTCGTCACGTCATCAAACCCGTCTAGACAGCGGCTTTGTTGAAAGTGTAAGCGAGGAATTCTTCCCAGTTGTATCGGAGGAATATTCCTTTATACCAAATGACACGCCTATCAGGCCTACTAATGCATCGGCTCATATTGAGCAATGCAGCAGAGAATCTAGGGTAGCGTCTATTGGGAAACGTAAGCGACCAAGCGTTTCAACAGTTTTTACCATTCCAAGCCCTGTGCTATGTCCAACATTAAACTCTGACACTTATTATGATGTTGACGCTCAGGAATACACAGAACTAAATTGAGAGAAAAATTGTTTATTTTAATGACTTCTTATTTATGTGTCTATCTATATGTACCTATTTTTGTAATACTTAAAGCCTACCATCTATTCCAAAAATTGATAGTGAAGATTTACAATAGTGAATCATTCTATAATAAAAAATGTCACAAATATTTTTCAACGTTACATACGTATACCGTCGAGGTCACTATTTAATTCATATTGACCGCGGTGTTAAAAACTTACTATTGGATTGTAAATCAATCATCGTGTTTTATGCAATTATTGACAATTATTATCCAATTATGCCGTTTTGACCGGTTCAATATATGTATTGAATATTGAACTACTCGCGGTTCAATAATATATTGAACCGCGCGTAGTTCAATATAAGCCGATGACGTCACATCATCAAGCAATTGCTTTTATGCTGTAATCCCAGGCCTTACCACCTGTTAAAATTCGGCGTTTCGCACAATTGAGTACATATTGTTGACTATAAAGAATTACTAACTATTACATATAAATCTACAAGAGTTGTTGTTAATGGTTTTCACGAATATATGCGTGAGAAGGACATGGATTTTAATTTTGAAAAGAATAGGCTAGGTAGGCCTAGAATAGACTTCGGTCGCCGGTGGCAGGCGTAGGCTAACTCTGACAAATTGGTACTTACGAGTAAGCTTTATTAAATAATAATTATTGAATGCCTATTTTCGGGGGATACAAAAAATATTGTACTCGCTGTTGAAATATATTGAACTCTTTGTCTTTGATTCGTTCAATATTTTGCCACAACTCGCACAATATTATTCGGTATCACCCTGAGAGGAATTCAATATTATGTAAATATTGCGTTTGGTGAGTCTTCAGTAAATTCAGAATTTGCCTTCCGGCACTATAGGGCGGGATGGCACTTTAGTCATTCATTGAAGATTCATCGCAAGCAAGAGACATTCGCTATGATGTCATAGTCATTCAATAATGTGTTTAGTGAACTAAACAGTTTCTAACAAATTTTGTTATCCGTAATGAATCCGTAAGTTCAAACACCAATCTCTTGGCGTAAAATCAATGGATAAGTTAAGGAAAACTCAGTTGGTAAGGTGGAGTTTTTTTATCTTTCTAACCCAAATTGTTTAAATACTGGGCTTCCAAATTTTTGGTTATATGCAAGTTTTTATAAATAAGTTTTATTTATGAATTTTGATATAATAGTGTGATAAATCCCCTCGAGGTGTATATCCTTACAATATTATGAAATATGAAATATACAACAACGTCGGACTTGTAGTAACCCTGAATAAAATTTTACGTGTAACCCTATAAAACTATATAATTTATTATTGTTAGTCATAAAGAAAATTCTTCGTAATTTTGCCACCGGCACTTACTGACGGTTTAGTCAACAACTTTGGTATTTTTATATGTTTTTTTTTTGGAACATGTTTAGGATAGGAACACAGTAACTCAACGTAACGATATCGAAGTAATGATGATAATTTTTGAATTTCGACTTCTTATTTGTGTAAAAGTTGGAAACCATGCTATTTATCAAACTTCTGGTACGAGGAATCCGATAGACTCGGTTAACAAACGATATTTTGGATTGTTGGTCCTCTAATTTGCATAAATGTGATGACGGTCATGCTTTTAAGAAACACTTGTAACTCTATTTTTGTTTTGTATCTTAATGTATTCATTTGAACCCCTTGTATATGTCTATTTTATCGTGAAATTTATTTAACGTATATACAAATATGCCAACATTTGTAATTATTTCATAATCTTAAAATAACATTAAAAGAACAAAATATAAGTTATACTGTAGTGTTTCGAATATCAATTGTAGTATTGTGATTTTTGTTGGGCCTTAAATTTGAATAAACTTTTTCGTGAAATGTACCAAGTAGGTTGATTAGTACAGTAGTTATCGGTTGGGATTCGAACCCACGCCTCCAGATCACTATTTTGTATTCGTTCAACTAGACCGCGAAACATACCCTTTGAAGAAAATAACACCCTCAAACAAGGTATGTCTACCATGTTAAATTACTAGGAAAATTTACCTAAAACGACAGAGAACTACCAAGTAACTAGGTAGTATATTTGTTGATGTTATTGATAACTTAAGCTCAATACGTAATTGATTGTCATGGTGTAAGATCTAATTAATCTAAAGGTTTATAAATGGCTGTATTTTCCTATTGTAGGGCATTGTTGATCATATCCTCGATATGCTCCCTTGGGAGGTTAATTGAGAGATTTATGGGTCTTGGTTATAATAGGATAATGTAGATAGGTAGCAAGGTTGGTAAATGGTAGTTATTACAGTGTTAACCCTGTTAACTACCTATGTCTACCTTGTCACTACCATTATCTACCTTGTCACTACCATTATCCACCATATTAACAGAGTTATTTTTATGATCTCAAGCGTACTCAAGGCCTAATCGATACAGAATACGTCAGAGTTGTGCCAATTCTCTTCTTTTAAGTTTTTTAACATTAGTGAGGTTTCGCAAATTTACGAAATACGATAAAAAAAACGGATACGTCACACTTCCCTTTTTGGAAGTTGCTAAATATGTTTAAAATTATATCAAATTTTCTACCTACGAATGTATATTCAAGGTGCTCAATTTCAAGTGGTACAAGAATTTATGACGTATCCATTTTCGTTTTCGTATTTTGTGATGTTGCGAAACCTACCTAGCTCCTTAAAGTGTATCTAAGTACTATATCTCGTGTGTGCTTTAAGCTCAGTCCAGAATATCAAATTTAGTTGACAAAAAATTTTCACATGCCTATATATGGTCATGATGATGTCATACCATGACCATACATGGGTATATCATTACCATATATGGGTATCATCAAAGTTTTTTGTCAAATAAATTTGATAGTCTTGATTGAGCTTAATATTATATTAATTGGAGCTGAATAAACCCGAAATTTCAACGTATATAATTGTACATACTATATATAAAATACTAATTTTGTATAAAAAAGATATTTTGAAATGGCGGGTCCATTAGATGTTGCTTATCATCGAAAATGTGTATCGTTGAAATAAATTAAGGGAAACTAATTTTGCTTGTTGTCTATTTATTTTATGCACGTTTGACTCGCCTCGAGGTATCAAGATATAGGCCTATGTGCTGTTTTTTTTTTAATTTGATTTGTTCGGTGTTGCGAAATATCAAAGACAGCAGGAAAGTCCGAAGTAGACTTATTTGTGGTGGCGATTGGATAGTACACCGAAAAACTCGCTAATATTTTTCGAAAAGTGTACTCCGTTATTTAACGTAATTCAGGCATGTTGCACACGGAACCAACGACTTAAGGCCGCATCTGAAAAACGGTGAGCTAATAATGTGTACGTTGATCGTCCAGCCGAAGTATTTAAACCGGGGCGTGGGTGTCCGCAGTCTAATGCAAAATACGGTGTCCACTGGCTGAACCAAATGCCGCTCTGTAGGCGGCCATGTAATATTGTTCCTATAAAGGAAGAAAAAAACAATACAGAGCAAATTTAATTTGATTCAAATCTACATCAACTTTGTCTCTGAATACAAAATCCTAATTTAGGCCTAGGCATGACATACTGCACAATCTATCTGACAAAACATGTGGATAAACCTGGCAAGAAAAGGACGTACAGGCTAAACACTTAATAAAGTTGAGTTTCTACAAAAATAAATATGAAACTTATAGACACCTCATATTAATATGCCTTTACAACAAACCTCTGTTGATATAGGCCTAGGCCTACAGTCAACACTAACTTCTAACCAATCAGAAGTAATTTGGAACTCACGTGACGTGGTTATTTTATTCAGTTAAAGACGTATTGTCACCTGAAAAATTACAACAAAATGATTTTTAAAATAACTTGTTTATTTTGATGAATTGTATAAATTATGATCATACCACTCAAAATTTGAACAGTAAAAAATATTTACCCCTACTTTACAATATTACAAAGTTAGTAAAAATCAATAAAAAGGCTGGAAGCCGCTAAAATGTTGGTCATTTTCAGTGTAAAAATCTTGTTAAACAATTTTTAAATACAGTAATTTCTATTTTCAACTTCATAGCTTTGATATTTTATATTTTAATATGAGCAAGTTAATTTCAGAATTAATATTTATTACTTTTTTGTCATTTTTGTGTGACAATACATCTTTAAGTTTGTAAATTCTGCAACTTCATTGACAGTATCACGAACGGAAATTGGTTTGGAAGATTTATGATGTGAGCTAAGAAAAGTGATGTGACCTTGGAAAATGATCCTCATTTTGTTCAATTTACTTTGCAAGTGTATAACGCAACTTTAATAGTGTGTAACACAATACCAATACGTTTTACGCATTGAACACCTTTTGACAGTTCAACTCATCAAATATTTACTCATTGTTGAATTGCGATATAACATTTCATATTATATATCAAAGCCCCTATTTCAATATCAAAATTTAAATTGTACATACATTTTATGTTAAATTTTAAAGATGTCACTTAAAACTGACAAAAAACAAGGTCTTGAAAATTGTGTTTCCAAAACGATTCAATGTCTTGCAAATCCGGGTAAGCGTTTTCTTTTCCTTTTTTTTTTTAATTGTATTTTCATATCTTACGAATTTTGAATAAAATCAAGAACGTTATCTGAAAAAGCAAAAATAAATTTATCCAGAAAATTGTAAAAATGCATACATATATCCAAAGTTACAATATCAGGATTTAAAACAATAAATATTTTTTTATATAAAAAAGCACCGTACCAAACTTTTCCGTCTTTAAGGTTAAAATTCAAATGCTCAGAACCTTCTTGTTCCTGCTAAAGTGATGACCATCTCCTATGGTCATCGTGCTTTATCCCATGCAGATCAATGGCTCTGGAATTCTTTTCTGGTCTACATAAACAATACACAGTTTGTGGCTCTATTAAGAGCATTCTCAAAACACACTTATCTGACTTACTAATTTTTCCTCCATGCCAAATAGCTTGTATTATTTACTTAGGTAGGCGGCGCCCGAGTCCGGGATTACCGAGACATAACTGGTGCTGACTGGGGTTTCCAATTCTGTTTGTTTTCCCTGGGTGGCGACGAGGTCGTAACCCCATACTGCGGTTTGGGTATTGGCATGACTTTCTTTTTCTTTAAAGGCGCCATCCTTTTAGTTTATGTACAGCGCTTAGAGGTTCAACAACATTTAGCGCTTTAAAAATCCAGAATATTATTTTATTTTATTATATATTGAAATATCCTCTGATTTAGTCTGGCGGTACGAATATCAAAATACAACACCGTAAACGAGATATAAAATCAGCAATGTTTACTTTGTATAGCGATCTAATCTATCTAGTCCTTGGTTTTATAAAGGGTGCTCTATTGTGTCATGACACATTAGCATACCTTGAATAATACTTTGAACTCTTATGAGTCACAAAATCTATTAAAAAATACCTTTTCAGGCTAAGGTTGAAATTTTACCTCAGCCCTGGAAAGGTATTAAACTGATGAAATTTTGGGACTAAAAACAGTTGCCAGATCCAGGACTCGATTCCGTGATCTCATGCGTAACACTTGGTGTTCTTAACCGTAAACGGCCACGGACAATTTCAAGTTAAAAATATCAGTGGCGTAACTGCCTCGAAATCTTAAAAGAAGATGAGCCGTTTTCGATTGTATGTCATAAGTTGCAGATGTTCAGTATGCTCCCGAGAACGTTAGGCGTCAATTGACGTCATTATTTGACTGAACATGTGCATTCGTTTTCTAACGCATGCTCATTTAAATGATTTATTCGATTTTATCAAAATTTACCAGACTTTTATTTGTAGTGTTTTTACCCAATTATCTTGCCTTCGTAAAATAGCTTACCGCTTCCTACGGTTCCTGATTGCTACTCACTTTTGTTCGTTTCTACCTCCAGTGCGGTGCGAAAATCAATTTTTCAAAAATGCCATGCTTGAAGCAACATAAATTGATGTTTATGTTTATCTTGTTCACGTTGAAAAAAAAGCAGTTGTTACGTCCTGTAAACTGAGAAATCATAGTACTGTACCGAAAACTTAGAAATTATAGTACTGTACCGAAAAATAAGAAATTATAGTACTGTACCGATAACTTAGAAATTATAGTACTGTACCGAAAACTTCTATAGAAATTATAGTACTGCACCGAAAACTTAGAAATCATAGTACTGTACCGAAAACGTATTTTACTGACAACTTAGATATCGTAGTACTGTATCGAAAACTTAGAAATTATAGTACTGTACTGAAATTATAATAAGATGCGTAACTAGGACCGACATACAGGACGACCGATTGATCATCAAACGAACTGCAACGACTGATAGACATTACTAAAAAGCAGCATGCTAAATCTGAGACTTGGAAAATTCGCATAAGGAAATGGGAACAGAACGAAAACGCTTTAGGATGACTGACCGACCGACTGCCGAAACAACCAACCAACCAATGTGACCGAAAAACACTATTAAGAAACTGCCTGCTAAATTTCAAAGCAGTAGGACTATTACAACTTGAAAAATTAGTATAAGGAACAGTGGCGTACAGGGGTGCTCAGGGTGCTCGAGTACTACTTTGGAGGCAAAAAAAAACAATAACATTAGGATAAAGGATACAAATGTAAATCCTCTATTAGTGGAAATTAGCACCCTCCTTCAGAGAAAAATGTAAAAATCATCTATAACTAAAGTTATTGGACAAAATATACATAAAATTCATTTGTATTTGTTTATATTTCTTGTTGTTTGTTTGCTTATTAATAACCTCTTATGCGACAACTTGGTGGTTTTCCATGACTGACCTTAAATACATTACCAGGAAACTGCAAGTTAAAATTTAAATTCAATTTACTACCAGAACCTGAAGGAATACAGTATCATTTTAAACTTAAGGAAATCGATGATAAAAGGAACATAGATTGGCAGACCATCTAACCAGTAGGATGACCAAAATACATTACTGACTTTTTGCTAAGATCTAAATAAATTGAACTATTATTATCTGAAAAAAATAACATTAAACTTAATGGACATCGAGTGTGATCACTCCCCCTTAACAGAAAGTCCATTCCAAAAGAGTGGATTTGGAGAGCTGATAATTCCTCAAATCATTTACACTTTAATTGGAAATTGTGTGCTAAAATTTTAACAAATTGAACTATTAGAATCTGAAAAAATAGCATTAAACTTAATGGACATTGCGTGAGACCACTCACCGTTAACAGAAAGTTCATTACAAAAGAGTGAATTTGGAATACCTCAAATCACTTACACTTTTTAAAATTCACTGCAAAAGCGTGATTTTTACTTATTTTTACCTTAAGAGAGCATAATTTGTCTTATTCATGTGATAATATCTTTGATTGTTCTTGTAATAACACACTATGTATGTCTCTCGCCCCTGTTTCGTATTTGACTCTGTATAAAGTCCCGAAGTGCTTCTTAAAAAGCTTGTTACGGCCCTTCAAAAATAAGAGCGTTACTTATTCTTATATTTTGAAGTACCTTTGAGCTAGCAGCGGGAAATATGTTTAATATTGCCAGATTTTAAGTTGGTATTTTACCTAGCGAGAACTCTGTGCCCTAAAATGGCATGCTTTTTTAGCTTCGATAAAGATCGGTAGAATTACCCGTACCATTGGTTAAATTAATTGCTTACTCAACTCTATTTAAACGTATGAGTTGAAAATTAGTTGTTGTTGCTAAGTAGCTAAGAACGCTCGAATGTTTTTTTTAACAATTTGGTTGTGCCTAGCCCTGAATCCGGCGAACTATTGACTCTACCGACTGAGACACCAATGAAACGTTAGCTTTTCTAAAGATTTACCCTTTCCATTCATAAGTTTTTATATACCTTCACAATTACGATCTTTTTATAATTATTGTAACCTTTTTTAAAGAAGTCCCCTTCTAATTCAGAAATTTGTATATACTTTTAATTTGGAAGTCTCTTGTTACAATCTTTTTAAATTGTGTGAGTTTTTCTACAGAAGTCTCCTTCTCAGCGATAATTTATATTTTTAATTTTGATGTTTTGTATTAGAATCTTTTAAATTCAGTTTTTTTTTAAGAATTCCTCTTCTCATTCAGAAGTTTACGTATCTATTTGCTTTTGACGTTTACCGTTGTGAGCTGTTAAATACTAGTAACTGTTTTTTTTTTCGAAAGAAGCCATATTCATTCAAAAGTTTTTCAAAGATTCTTAAAGAAATCTCCGTCGTCGTATCATTATCTGCCAGGGGTTCGTGTGCTGTTAAAAACAGATAACGGCATAACGGGTCTTAAGGGACGACACGAATTTAAAATTTACGGTATAGCACACTTCATATCAATATTTGTTAAGTGTCCTACCACTAGGCATTTTGTATGCACTGTAACACATTTATTAGTTTACTGCTGATTAATGCTACATAGATTTATTATTTACGGCTAGATGGTGATCTTAACACTGTAAAATGACAGTCTCATGTAGACGCCTACTATTTTTGATTTCGCCAGGCTACGTCAACAACACTCAAGTTAAATAATAATATCTGTTTTACAATTATTATATTTTTAACATTCTTTTGTTATAAAAGTTATTTACATATGTAACACATATTTTATGTTGTCAATGTCTTTAGATTTGGATTAAATTTACTTTCATTTATTGATAAATGTGAAAATTCTATGAAAGATTGCGCGTGCGCACTTTCGACATAGCAACAGGGTTAAAACGTAACGCGATTTGACTGTTTGAATTCCAGAATAGTAGGTGGTTACATGGAACTGCACTTGGCGCTATGTATTTTGTGGAACTTAACCATCTAGCCGTAAATAATATATCTATGTACTTTAATTAATGTTCGAGGCGGCGGAGGACATGTTGGACTTGTTGGGAGAAGTTTGTTGCCATGGCCAACTAAAATTCTATATTCCCGTTTGCTTCAAACTTTCCAAACTACAGGATTGTAAGAGGAAGAAGAGTGCTATCGATTTTGGAGCTTCTGTAAATATTTGTTTGTTGGTTTCTATCATTGAATTTTCTGAAAATCTATGATACGGCGAAGCCCCTGCCATTTTCAATTATTAATTGCAAATCCTTCGGCGTCCACAATGAATGTTCAAAATAATATTTTATTTTCAATTATTGGTAATTAATTATGCTTTACCTCCCCACGTTTAAAAATTTAAATATTACAAACTTGTGAATATCATTGGATACTTTTTACGTCAGAACTATTATTATTAGCAACAAGAAATGTTGACCTCAGCCCCACACGTTTCTAAACAGCTTTGGATTCATGACCTCAGCCCCACATTTATTGGATACAATTACTAATAATTTTAATAAATCTCACCTGTTGTTTTACCTTATTTTTAATGAATAATGATGCTATTGTCACATGATAAATTGTGTTTGTGAGATACTCGTCAATCCCCTGTGTTAATATTATAGCATGTTTTGAGTGCCTTTCATTTTCTTACAAAAACGAAAGGTTATTTGAAACATCCAAACGGCCTGATTGCCCGCATGCGGTACTTCAGTTCATCATTGATCAGATATAAATATTTTGATTTATTTAAATAGATGCCTTTTTACAACAACAACAACAACAACAACAACAACAGAAACAACAACAACAACGACGACGACAATAACAACACGGGTAACCATGATACATCGTTTTTGTTATCAAAAGGTTCACTAAAAAATATAACATAAAGTTGCATCGACGGATTTGTAGATTCATTAACCATAGATTTATTCTTTACGGCTAAACGGTGAACTTTACACTCTACATAGAATTTCAGTCCCATGTAGGCGCCTACTATTTTGATTTTTTCAACCTTTGCCACAAACATGTAAGTTAAATAATAATAACTGTTTTACAATTATTGTATTTTTAACACTGTTTTGTCATTAAAATGATTTACATATGTCGCACATACTTTATGTTGTCGATGTCTTTAGATTTTGATTATATTTGCTTTCATTTATTGATAAAATTGAAACTTCTATGAAGGATTGTGCGTGCGCAATTTCGACATAGCAACAGGGTTAGAACGTAACCCAATTTGATTGGTTGGATTCCAGAATAGTACTTGCTTACATAGAACTGCATTTGGGCCTATTCTGTGGAAGTTCACCATGTAGCCGTAAATAATATATCTACTGTATATCCTTAACAGACTTAAGCTCCCCGACCCCTAAAATTTGACGCCAACAATATTCTGAGATATGCATTGCATGAGACATCTTATAATTCAAAGCCACTTCATAGAGTCCAGGGTGCAAATCTGGGCATATTAATGAAAATAGCATTTTAAAGTAACAATAAGCCTAAAATCCACAATGTAAGAACCCCGAAAGTACT
Source organism: Nesometra sesokonis (assembly GCA_025631205.1). Classification (NCBI taxonomy): domain Eukaryota; kingdom Metazoa; phylum Echinodermata; class Crinoidea; order Comatulida; family Antedonidae; genus Nesometra; species Nesometra sesokonis. The sequence goes on from JAOTQE010062888.1 coordinate 14,751, forward strand.
TAAAAAATCGATTAGTTATCAGCATGATATAACCACATACATAAAAAATAAATAAAAATAATTACTGGAATATATTGATCATATGAAGAACAAGAACATTAGTGTAGTAATAGAGTGTATTTTTTCCTTTGTGTAAATTATTAAAGGTACAGAACTACATGGGCATTATTATTTATGTTATTTATTAAATGTTTTAAAATGTGACTTATTTATTTATATATAGAGATTGAATAAAAGTGGTTATAACCACATGAAAGAAAACAAAATAAATCGATTATAGAGTTTAATTACAGTTTTAGTGACAACATAGGCGTAGTACAATCATATCGTATCTTTACGTGTAACATACAATAACATATAATTATTATAAATTTAATGCATACACTCTTATTATATCCAATACAAGTAATAGATAGACTTGGTTGAAAGGCCAGGCTATATCCATGACCCCATCTAAGCCTCTTATTTGTAGTAATAGACAGGTTGTCTTCCAGTCTTGGTTCGGTTGCTACATAGTAGACAGTTGCAGGCAATACAGCTGTTGTTGTGTGTAAGTTGCCCATGTTGTGACAGGAGCGGAACAGAAGTTGTCACATTCATCATACATTAGAAAAAATGTACTTAATTTCATTTTGTTAAGACATTTCGTTTTATCTCAGATTCAAAGTTTATTTATAACAATTTGGTTGAATGCATACCGTAACAATCACGGGGATTTGGCTATCTGGTGTCTTCTTGATGATTACTTTGTTCAATCTCTCGGTCGGTCGAGTTAAGGATACACCTTATTATGAAGAATGTTTAGTCCAGTTGGATCTCCTTGTCTTTTCTAACGGTTTCCCTATTCTCAAGAAGACCGAACTTGATTTAAGCTTTCTTCATAATTCCAAAACCTTTTGAGTTTGTTCTAAATGTATTACTCTCAAAGAATGTATATTGGGTCTCCTTGTCTTTTCTAACGGTTTCCCTATTTTCAAGAGGACTGGACTGGGCTTAACCTTTATTCAGAATTTCAAAAGGTTTGAAGTTTGTTCTAAATGTATTACTCTCAAAGAAATGTATTTTCTCAAACAATATGAAAGTCAATAGGGGTTTTTAAACTTGAACTTGACGTGTACAATGGGAATTGTAATCCATGTACCGGGATAAGACCTGGCAGGTTATCCAGGATTACCGACGTCTGACGGAAATCTTGAAATATTTCCGTGTTTTGGTCAACATTTATTAAATAAGAAGGCAACCAAGGAAAAATCATAGTCGTATGTAGTACATACGATACGACAAACGTTACCATTTTCACAGCGGTATAAGACCTAAACAAGAACATAATTTCTTTCCTACGCCTCTATATAAAAGGGAGTGGCTGGAGGAAAATAAGAAAGAAGACTTAAAGCCGTAGCTACACCTATACCTTACTCTGTCGGATGGTAATTTTGGTCGGTCGGACGGTCGGTCGATTGGTTCCCATTACGTTTGATAGGATTTACTCATAGATTTATAATAATACATCTTTACGACAAACGTTACCATTTTCACAGCGGTATAAGACCTAAACAACAACATAATTTCTTTCCTACGCCTCTATATAAAAGGGAGTGGCTGGAGGAAAATAAGAAAGAAGACTTAAAGCCGTAGCTACACCTATACCTTACTCTGTCGGATGGTAATTTTGGTCGGTCGGACGGTCGGTCGATTGGTTCCCATTACGTTTGATAGGATTTACTCATAGATTTATAATAATACATCTTTGGATTTACTCCTTCGGCCCTAATTACAGAAGTGAGTAATTGGTTATTTCCAAGTGTTGTTTATAACGTAGTTAACGGTCTAGTGTTATTATCTTCATTATTTTTTTTTCCTTTTCCAGAACATGTTTCATCTATCTAATAATCTATAGGCATATCTATGTTATCTTATTGAGTTTTCCAAAAATAATAACAGTTAGGCTTATATTTGTGAGTATGAACAATTTTAATCTAGCGCTAATAAAGGCATGTTCCATCTAAAACTACATAAATGGACATTATTTACTAAAACATTTCTTCATTATTCGTTCATTCCATACGCTTTAGTCTACAAACTATAGGTTTGAATCTCATAAGTAGTTGAATGGTAGGCCCAGGCTTTTTAAAGTTTTTGGTCATTTACAAAATGAGTGATGACAATGGGAAACGTATTAAACTATTGTAACATGTCTTTATATTGTTTATCCTCGTAGAAACCAGGCAAAGATCCTGGATTGTCTGAAAGGGTTTGGGGAGGAGCGCTGACGGTGGGAACTACAGTATATCGGATCGACCGAGTGTGCGTGTGTTTGGCTTTAAATTACGTTTTATATGTCTCATTGCAAATTGCCTATTCTATAACATAAGATTACAAAATCACTCAGGCATAAAATGACCGTAATTTAGAAAACAAAGTGCGCCCCTATTGTTTTCTATTGTTGTGACGTAACCAGTATTTTTCTCCGTACTTAATCGGATATTTGTGAGATTTACTTTTTTTAGGGACACACGTGATATAATAGTACTTTGACGATGTAAGTGGGAGGGTGCCTCACAGATCGATTAATGCCAGTATCACCACTTTTGTGGTAACGTTTTAAAGGAGAGGGACAAGGGCTCCGGCTGCGCCTCTCTAAATTAATACGTCGTCTGAAAACTGCATTTTAACAAAAGTTACGCTCCATCAATGAATACAAGTACCACTATTTTTGTATTAACGTTTTATAATATATGTGGGTTTGGTTCGCTTAAGCAGTATGTCTTCTAACCGTACGATCTATTTAACGCCTTTCTGAAACACTGCCAAGTGTCTTCCAGGGGTTATTTGAATTTACGTAAAACGTATTAGTCACTTAGTTAAGAAGCTAATTTGAGATATATTATAAACCTTGCTCTGCGGTCTATAGTGAGAAACTTTTGCGGTCGAACGTTGTTAGACAATTGCTCAATATGTTTCCCCCATTTAAAAAAGACCGAAATAAAATTCTAATAACATATGTAATTCACCAGACTATAAGCGAACGACCATTTGGATGACTGATTAGACCTACTGCGAAACTCCTGGTTAAATTAAAATTAAAAAAAAAACGAAATAGGTTTTGAAAAATATGGAAACCGACTTTAAAAGGGGATTGATCGAAGGGCCAAATAACCAATGCAATGATCAACGTTTACTAAGAAACTATACCCGCCAACTCTCACGCATAATGCGTGAGTCTCACGCATTGGGACATACTTTGGAAGTCTCACGAATAGACTATTTTTCTCACGCATTAGCAAAAATCTCACACACAGTCATGCAAACAGTTTTTTTTTTCACGCATGAGCCATTGTTGAGCAAAATACGGCAAAAACGGCCCAAAAGCAGTGCAAATTTGCGAAATCTGAAAGGTGGCTCATCACAGGGGGTGGAGATTGTCGGAGGACCTGTTCCCACTGCCGATCAGGCCAACGCGATCAATCCCGATCAAGCTTATTTGGACTGGTCGGGCTTGCTCGGCAATGGTATTCGGGGTCAATCTACCTTGATC
>JAOTQE010062899.1:0-18284 GCA_025631205.1 Nesometra sesokonis
TAATTTATGTCGAAATATTGAATCTTGTCACGATGGCGTGTATCTCATTGCTTGGAGTATGCATTATACTTTCTTCCAAAGTCCTTGTTGTAGATCATGATACCATCAGGCTTATTATACTGTAGTTTACTTAGCAAGCTTGAAAGTTAACCAGGGTACTTGGAATTCCTGAGTGGTGCTTCAATAATTACATTATATTCTCAGAGAGTCATTTTCAGTGTCATACAATAAAGCATTGTGATCAAATTGCAGGGGTATAGATCTAGGATCATGTGAAAGAAGTTGGCGCCAAATTCATAGTTTCAAATTTTACAAGCAAAAAACATTATTTTAGTGTTTTTCAACTATTTTTTTTTTGCTGTAGTTTTTGCACCTTTCCTGTATTCTATTTTGGGGAACATTTTACAGGTGGCGCACCCAATTATAAGAGGGGTGCACATGCACAATTGATGATATTAGAGGGTGCAAGCTGGATGTGCCCCCCTTCCCACATTAGCCCCTGAATTGTGTTTATGAAAAACCATGGAAAAGTTTACAATGAAACCTGGCTTGCCTTTAGAGGTCATTTTGGCTGTTTTTTTACACATTAGTATAAACTTTTGTTCAAGTTCATGCCCATTCTCTTTCCTGGAAATATTGTTAAATGTCTTTAGATCCTGATTAAATGTTGTTATTATGTGTACATGTGTTATGCGCTTTAAAAGGATCGAAAAAACATTTTCTAAAATGAAATTTCATTTGTCACATTGATTGAGGTTTTAATTTTTTAGACCAATAACATACACTGTACTATACCATAAATACCATAAACAAAATCAACTTAGAGGGCACCATCTATCTGGGTAAACATTCTCCCACCAGCATTTTAATATTACATTGTGAGAAATGCTATTTTGTACCCGTTGAGATGTGTTTTTTTTTATTTCAACGACTTTATTAAAAATCATAAAAGGTGACAATGGTACATCAATAAAATGCACAGAAAAATTACATTAAAATACATGAATAAAATTTCTAGGTCAATTTCAACTTTCCCTTTAAAGAAACTTTTAAAAAGAAGGCAATGCAAGGGACATGTTAAAAAAATAAAATAATAAATAAAAAAAAAAAACAATAATCCATTTAAATACAAGTACTGTATAAATTCAATCGTCCCTCAGTTGCATTATGGTTTTCGGTGGCTCGTTTATTTCCTGGGAATATTTTCATCGAAAATAATATGTTATCCGTGGATTTGACCAAATTGTGTATTTTCGGCTTTGGAATATATACTTTGAACAATGTATAGCCGTTCTAGCCAGATCTTGCATAATGCAACTGAGGTAAGAAACACTATATGGCTAGTGTTTAAAAGCTCTATTTTGTTGAGAATTGACCATGGCGGGCGACAGGTATACTTGCTTAGAATGCTTGTCAATGATACTGTGAGGACCACTACAAAATCAGTATCTAAACATTTTCCACAAGATTTAAAAATATTAAGTAAATTTATAAACTGGTTTTCTCTTAATCTGACAAAAACTTTGTTTTATTTTTTTGTAGGAACAAAAATAAACTTGCACGCCATGGGAAGACAGGAACTTACTCTAACTACACACAGGCCGACCTAAAACTTGCCTTAGTTGATGTTCGTAGTGGGAAAATCGGAACACGTCGTGCATCAGTGCTATATGGAATTCCACGATCAACCATTCGTAACCACCTAAATCGCAATTCATTTTTAAATGAAGAAGAGACCGGGGCAGTGAACAATCGTTCTTGTAAAAGAATAAGCCCCAAGGTTGAGCCAACCTTAAAAGACTCTGTTAAGCATAAGAATCTTTTATCACAAGATACAAATTCTTACGGTAGTGTGTGCTTTACAAAGGATGGTGAAGACGTCATCTCCCGCCTCAGAAAGCACCTCGAGGAAGTTGAAAAGTGCAAGACACGGATCGATGGTAAGCAAACCGTTGGTCGACTCCTTCTGCAAGAAATGCTGTCAGGTCAAGCTAATAAAGCGAAAGATCCCGACGATAACAATAAGATCAACCACGAGTCTAGCCTACCGAAAAGTGTCTTTGAGTACCTCATTGAGAAACATCTGGAAAACGTCAATGAGATTGATGGAGAGAATCGAGAAAACATCCAGTCGCAAAAGACAAAATCTGGGCAAGTTGATCCTAACTTAAAAGTGCCTGATTTTAAACCAGTTAATGGTGGCTCAGATAAGGATAAACCATTTGTTATAGAAGAAACAAGAAATAACGCTGCTGTTATTAATGAGTGGTTTAAGCGGTCGGCGTCACCGTTGATGGATATGACATCACAGGATCAGGATTCAGCTTCTAATAACACGAGTTGCAGGTCATCTGAAGAGTTTAATAATAGTAGCACTAGTAAACGACCCAAGCGAGGTCGCTATCGCTGTTATGATCGTGAAAGTCTCATGCAAGCAGTAAACGCAGTGCAGCGTGGAGAGATGACAGTTACAAGAGCAGGAAATGTTTTTGGTGTACCACATTCCACGTTGGAGTATAAAGTCAAAGAGCGCCATTTGAAACGTAATGCAAAAAGAGCAACGGAAGAAAAACCACAAACAAGCTCTGTTGTACACTCCGATCAATCTGACAACAACCAAAGTCCAAAAGCACCTGAAATCTTCAAACCGCAAGGGTTAGGCCCGGCAGCCATGATGTATCCAATAGGTGGCACTATCATGCCCTCATACGATAGCTTTGCAAGTCGTTTACGTGCAATCAGCGAACGCCAACTCTGGCACAGCGTGTTCCCATATTCAATTGATCCAGAAACCCTCCGGCATTTATCAGAATCGGCAAGCCATTATTATAGATCACCCCTTTACTCCGGTCAGTATCTCGACGAAGAGTATTACTTGCTAAATGAAAGGCAGTCAACATCAATTGGGCTGCACCCACCACCGACAAGGGAGTCTCTAGTTAGCGAGCCTCGAACAGATCGCGAATCAGCTCATTCCGGATCATACAGTCAGTCTGCTGTGAAACAGGAAGTAAAGCGAGAAAAGAGTTCCAACATCAACAACATCATAGAGAAGCTGTTAGAAGCCCAGATATACCAACAGGTAAAGAACATACGAGATCCGTCAGCATCTCCTAAACCAGACGGTAAAGAAGATACAGGTAAAGTAGAAGAAAAAGCTGCAGAAGAGGAGCCGACTGCTAGCGATCTTTCAATTTCCACTCGGAAACGACCAACTGAAGAAGAGAAAGAAGAAGAGGAATCGATACCCACCAAGAAAAGTTGTCATGATGATGCAGAAAATACTCAAAAAATCACCGAAAATATAGGTGCAATACCAGTTTGAATCTAAATAGGTAAACCTCAGTGGAAACATGGTGTAGCCATTTTAAACTGAGTTTTCATAATCAGTTTATATTTAGCATTTTTTCAAATTGATATTTGATATACATTATTATAATGAGTCTGTTTATTTGTACATCATTTAGACCACGTCTTTCAGTGATTTATGTTCCATTTATGTTTATTTGTTTTAGACTCGTTGATAGAGATAAGAATCATGAGGAAACTTCAATTGTAGAACGTATAAATCGAAAATTCACCTGGTTAATAACTGTTAAAGTGTTTTAAATTTGTTTTAAACCAATGTATAACTTATGCAAGCCTTTGTAGATACTATCAGCAAAGCTTCATCAGCCAATATGGATTAGCACCTGTTGTTAAAATGCCCTCTACCACTAACTCTGGTGTTGTCCGGATTATAAATACAATAGGAATAACAACACAAACTTGCAAGAAGTAGAGACTTGCGAACAATAACAGACTGCGATTATGTACCAAATTGGAAAGAGGCAAAAATAAAAATTAGAGAGGATAAGACAGAAGAAAAATGGACAGTAACAACAGAGTTACAAGTTATCTCACACACAACTGACTCCTGCAACCTTAAGCTTAGTCCAGACTATCAAATTTTTCTTGACAAAAAACATTCATATGCCTATATATGGTCGCGATGACATCATATCATGACCATACTAGGATATGTCTTCACCATGGGTTTACAAAAGTTTTCTGTGCAAGAAAATTTGATAGTCTGGACACGGTCTTTTAGGCCAGGGCTCCTGGAACCAATCCTGGCAAAAACAGATTTTGTGGAAAAATGTTATCCTCACAATACAAAAAATATTAAACTCTGCTAATTCAAATTGCCTAATGAAGTTTAGAGAGATGGCATCTATGAACGCTTGCCCAAGTGATACATCTTTAGGTGACATTAAATAAACTTAAAACATTTAACTACATTGCTATTTATATTTATCATCAGAAATCACTGATTAATTCTGATTTAAAATCATCCTCTTGAATTTTTTTTAGATTGATTTGTTTTTTAATGATTTTGATATTTCTTCTGATGTCATCTATTCCGAACTAGAAGTAAATGTTACATTAAAAATTCTTTAAAGCTAGATTCACATCAAACAATGACCGGATCAGAAATTTGGATGTAAATCCAATTAATAAACATCTGAAGGCCACTTGATAGGAGAGGAAGGTACATTGTACCAAGATGGCAAGTGAACCAATCAGGTTGAAAATATATCGGGTGGCCCAAAAAGAACGTCGCTAATTTCAAACTTCTCTTACTCCCATATACAATAAACTAGCTTCTTGAAAATCTGCACACATACACAGTTGGGTATTGCCTATAAATTGGCAAAGGTTAAAGGTCTTTGGTCAAACCGTCTTGTCACTGAAAAATTTAAAAACGCATGTCGAAAATTGATGTACCGAAATGAATAAAGGTTTAACTTGCTTTATTAATCACACAAATTGCTTGGTTTGTGTTCCATCCGGTCACAAACTGTGCAAAGTCTTTTTTTCTATGAAAGAAATTGCAGTTCCTAACCTTTTCCAGAGATTCTCCCATGCGTGGCTATTTTTCCTTCAGTTCTTTTAGAATTTTTTCGTTGAAACACAGAATTGTGCCTTGGGTAAAGACCTTTGCAGTCAGGGAGACATTTTGGCACTGTGCCATAAGTGATACCTGCCATCTGGCGTGTCATTTCTTGACTTCACATTTTATTGTTTTCACTGTGACAAAAGTACCAAATGCAAGACATTCAGCACCTAAAGACAAAGATATGATGGACATATTGCCAGATTTTCAGCCTTGTACCTTTAGAAACACCAAAGCTAGTCAAGTTTGAAATATCCGATATATCAGTGTTCATTTCGGTACATCAATTTTCGACATGCATTTTTAAAATTTTCACTGTGATGAGACAGTTTGACCAAAGACCTTTGAACTTTGCCAATTTATGGGCAATACCCAACTGTGTATGTGTGCAGATTTTCAAGAAGCTAGTTTATTGTATATGGAAATAAGAGAGGTTTGAATTTAGTAACGTTTTTTTTTGGGGGGCGCACCCGATACACCATGTTTGGTCATACAATTGAATACCATTGCATGTTAAATTGTAAAATCGAATCATCTGGCTATAACTTCTGATAGTTGATATGAATCCAGTTTTAGTACAGAATATAAAATATTTTGTAAAATATTTATGAAAGCAAATGATACTATGTACAAAGAAGCATTGTATACTATATTGGAGCGGTCTGAACTCAACTCAATTATGGTGCTAACTTGAATGACAGCTCCAAACACTTTCAGTTCAAATAGTTATTTACAACTTTCAAGTTTAATGTCAATTTATCTTAATTTTTGTAGTCATTTTGTATGGTCTGGAGAATTTTTGTAGATGTAATGGTACATTATAAATAACTTGTTGGTGTATATTACTTCTCGGCACTAGAAATTTGGTTATGAAATGATGAATAATAACAGGGTTGAAAACCCTCCCTCCCCTTCCCTAAATAGTAGAAAAGCCCTATTTTGAGTTGGTGTGAAAACACACCCTTATTATACAGTGTAAAACATGCTCTATAATAATTCCTATATATAACAATGTAAACATGGTCTTATAATAATAATTTATATATAATAATGTACAACACTCTCTTTATATAATGATTTATATTTATTATATATTTAACACAACTGTGTGAAACAAATTGAAAAATATTTATTTTGTTTAAGTACTACAGGGTAAACAATCCCCCTTCTCCACTCCCCATTTTCAAAACATTGAAATCTCAGTTAGAGCTGTGGCCATTGTTTAGGGTCTTGTGCATTGTGTACTTTATCAAAATAAGACCAATGATTGGGTCACCCTTATTAAAAATTACGGGAAAATCATTTGTATAACAGATTTAGTGTAGATTCAGATCAGATCGGACTGATTGACGATCTGAAGACACAACTTTGGATCAGCAGTAAAAAACAAAGCTGCATATTGACACGCACCAAAAATGTTCTCTAATTTTTGTTTCGGATCTGGTGTGACTGCAACTGTTTCATCAACATGGTTTTAGATAATTCTGTCCAAGAACATGAATGCTTATAATTTTGTTACCTTGACCACATGTTTATATCAGGATAAGATCCAACTGTGCTGACTGTGCACCATGTTAGGTATGAACCATATTGGGTGTGAACCATGTAGACCACAATAGAAATACATGCAAAAGAGAAGCGTCGATTGCATTGAAACCAGTTAATTAATAAGAGTTGACAAGTGATTTCATTTTTTACAATGATATAGATGAAATTTCACCACAAAATGAATCCCATGGTCGGAAAATCAAGTGCACTATATAGAACTTTTAGTATAATAATTTTAACATTCTCAAAACTATGACTTCAAAATTTTGGTGATTACTGTAAATCAATTTCAAGCTAGTCATGGCAAAACCACCAAGTTGTCTCATAGGCAGTTATTGAGAAATAAGCAGCAACAGGAAATACAAACAAATACAAAGGAAAATAGGGGATATTCAGTCCAATAACTTCAGTTATAAATGTCCGATTTTGATAATTGACCCCTCATTTTAAAGCTTGTGAAACGGGGAGTATGACTTTAACAATAACCCAATTTTCAATTTTCCTACAACTTGGTGGTTTTACCGCGTCATGCCTCATTTGATGAACAATGCACTTCATTCTGTGGTGAGACCCTGCCTATTATTATATACCCGAGATTGAATCTGTGTTGTACGCAGATGGTGTCGTGTTCTTTTATTTATTAATAGTTGCATGAAAATTGAAGAAAAGGAAACCATATTTGTATAACTTGTGATTTTGTAGGTAAAAATGAGATAAACTATGTTTTTATTTCTTTTAAAAGAGTATAAAATGTATATAATTTGGTTTTGTTACTGTTTTGCCTTTTTGCAATAGGAGCAACAGTTAATCTTAATGTTAAGATAGATATTTAGGAAGATAGGTGTGCATGTACAGAAGAGAAACATTGTCTATGAAGAATAAAACCAGGCAAGGAGTGTTTTTACTGAATGTTATGGGTGCGGTATGTCAGGGTATGCAATATAGTCAAACTTGCCTAAGTAGAATCAGAAAACAAAAATGACATACACATTGTAAAGTACTGGAAGACAAACCAATCTGTCATGAAAAGTAATTAAAACTTAGAAAATATATAACTCTGTTAACATGGTGGATAATGGTAGTGACAAAGTAGATAATGGTAGTTAATAGGGTTAACCCTATAAAAAAAACTACCATATCAAGGGATATTACCAAGGATATGGTTAGCAATGGTCTATAAAAACAGGACAATAAAGCTATTAGAGTATATATAAGAAACCTTCATATTAATTAATTAGAACTGACATCATAAACATTATTAATCTTAAGGCATTAACAACATCAACAGACAATGTAAATATATACCATCTATCTTGGTAGTTAACTGTGGTTGTAGGTAGATCTCCTTTGTAATTTATCATGGTAGACCTACCTAGTCAGAGGGTGTTATTTTTTTCAAAGGGTTAGGCAAGTTTGATTGTACTTGTAAGTTGTTAAATAGTTCAATGAGCTTTCCTGGTGTCCTTAAGACGGTGTGTTATACGCTGGATAGTATGGGTGGGGGTATATAAGGTTATGTAGTTTATGAAGACAAGTCTTAAGTACTTGACTAACTCAGTTCCCAGTGGCATTGAAAAATAACGACTTAGAAAAGTTTATCTGAAAGATTGAAAATTAATGAAAAGCATCAATCTGGAATGAAAGTAAATTTATTTGACTTAAGTAAAGTCGACGTAAAGTTTGACTTTGCTATTTGTTTGATGAGCCTAGGGTCATTATCAACAACATAAGTCTACACTTGTGTTTTAGGTTCCTAAAGGCCATTCAAAACCCTCATTATTATAATACATATTGAGAGAGGTATCAACCTTTTCAAGGTATGTTTCTTACTGCCTAAGGTTAGAATGTTATTTTGGAACATAAGTGTAGGTCTGCCTTATAAAGTGAATCTAATTGATTAATTGAATTTGTATAGAAAATGTAAAGCTTATTGAAGATGCTATAAAAAGACAATACCATTTAAATATAAGAAATTAAGGTCTCTAGTAGCAAATGTATCACCGGTAAGCATCTCCTAGATTTGGAGAGTGTCGGCTATTGTATAAAGATTAAATTATGCACTTGCTACAAGTACTGTTTAGACATACAGTATTTCAATTGGGAATGGTTTTGTAATTCTGATGAGAAAATGTTTTTCTCCGCTATTATTGTAGTGAAAGTAAGTTTCATAAATGTTTTATGGTGATATTGTTTTGAAATTGCAGACAAGCGAAAGGGTACAAAATGTATAATATTATTTAAACAAATCAAGTTTATTTTAATTGAAATACCTAATGTTGACCCAAAATGAAATGCTATTTTTAGCTCTGATGAAGGAACTGTACAAGGACCTGTCTGATCATGGAGGCCTCCATGATCTGATTAAATAGTACATCTTTTTGCACAAGTGAGCCTTTACAACATTGAAGAGTGTGGGTGCTTATCATCAGAGCTGTTAAGCCTACGAAAACTTATACAGTTAACTCTCCCAAAACCGAACCTCTAGAAAATTAAATTTCATTTTAAACCAGATTTTGTTTTTAAAGTTCCAAAATCATGAAATCAGTGTAAATATAGGTAAACATGATCTTTAAATTGAACTGTCAGAAAACCAAACAAAATAGAGGTCTACCAGGCCTCGATTTTTGTTTTTGTTGTGACCACTGGGCAAGTTGACTTTACATTTAACTAGCCCACAAGCAATTCAAATAGCCCATGTCTGTGGCAACTTAATCTACAATGTATAAAAGTGACTGCTTGACACTTGTACTCACTAGCCAACTGGGCTAGTAGAAATGGAAATTCACTAGCCCAGTGCAGTTTTCACTAGACATTGTTCGCTGGGCTAGTGGTCGTTTTTGGAGGAGTTTACTGTATGCCTTTAAAATATGTCAAGCACAACAATAATACTATGAATATGGTATGTACTATAAATATGCTGTAATGTTTATAATGAAAACTTACAAAAGAATGCTACTTGCACAATTTTGTATTTAATTGGAAAGAATTTATGAAATTAATGTTAAGGGCAGGGATTTCATAGAGCTATTTATGGTTATCTCAGATAAACACAAAAAATTAAATTGACTTGTTTGACAGGTCGATGTCATACGTCAAAAAATGATTTCTTGAACTCAATATATATTTTTTATTGAATGTTGAATTGAATATGTAAATGTTTTCCAGAGTACAATCTTGCCTCTAAATTGTTGATAGAAGAAAATGAATTTTCAAGTGCTTTTAAATGGTTTAGAACAGCTCTCAACTATTCTCTAAAATACTGTAATTTAGATTTCAAATTGCTGTAAATCTTAAGATTTTTAAATCCTGCACATTTATCATATTTAATAAATATACCTATTTCTGATTTATTATTATCTTTACTATCATTATTTTATTTATTATACATCACTTACTGTAGTAGTAATACATATTGTAATTTCTCGGCCATTTCTATTTGTATCATTTAATCATGTATTGTTTATTAGTAATTTTGTAATAATTACCCCTAATTAAAAATGGTAAAATATTTATTTTACTCTTATCACCAGGATATTATTTAATTTACTTTTTAACATAAACAAGATAGTATTACCTCTTAGATACCACCACATTTTTCGCAATTATTTTCCTCTCCAAAGGTTTTGTCAATGTGTGCTTATTTAGTTTTGTTAAAATTTAATTTTTAATTTTCTATCTCAATTTGATTTATTATTAAGTTTCTGCACAATAACATTTTTAGGTAAAAAAAAGATATTTTCAACAATTCCTAAATAAATGCTTTTTTAGTAAAATTGAGTATTAAGGGTGAAAGCATTGACTTAAACCAAGCTTGTGCAATTCAATGTTTATTTTTAAACCCCTTATTGTTTGCACATCCAAAAAAAGTATACAAAACCCTTTAGCCCCTTTCTCACATACATGATTTTGGCTTTGGTGGAATACGCAAGTCCTAATTATGATCAGTCATGGTCCACTATTTTGAATCACAGCGGCATCATATAACAACACAATCGAACAAGATATTTATTTGCCATTGCCTCGTCAAGTTTAGGACTTTGATATTCGCCATGTGTATTCCTTATGACAAGACCGTCTTGTTGGTGGCCTACATTTTGTTCATTTGACCTTTAGTCTTGTTTTCACATGCTACATATAAATTTGGTTGACACAAACACACTTTGTTAAAATTGGTTGCTTCTGGGGCATAGTGTTTCCCAAACTAATCTTCTTTTGGAATGTTAAAAGTTTTAATCTGTTGTATTGCTACCATATTTGTGAGAAAATCAGTTATCGCGGCAGCACCGTGTGAGGCATAACGTTGTTGTGGTGACGGCATATTTATCCATACCATGTCCAGTGTTCTCCTGAGTGCTTTTAGTCATCAAACTTACCAGTAAAAATTGTGTTTATTGAAAAATAATTAAGATATAATTTTGATTCTCACATATTTTTTGCCTTCCTTTACTCTTTAGTATTACAGAGAATTCAGTAATCCTCATAGAGACCTATAGTTATGTAGGTATTTTTGGTAGGACAAAACCAACCCAAAAGCCATGCCTGACATGTTTTTTAGATAATTTACCAGTAAAAGTTTGTCAATTGGGAGAACACTGAAGTCCATACTCATTTTTGCTCATTTGCACTGTAATATGGTGGTGTTTTTAGTCACATCAAAGTACAATCTTAGAAATTTGTGAAGTGTCACCACAAAATGAGTCATATGAGGCATAACGTTGTCGTCGTATGTGGGGACGGCATACTCATTCGTACCAAGTCCATACTCATTTTTTCTCATTTGTACTGAGATATGGTGGTGTTTTAGTCACATCTAAGTCCAATCTTGGCAATTTGTGGTATGCGATATAAACTTCAACTTTTGAGTACTACAGTAGAGTAAAATTGTTCAATTTAGAAATATAATATTCTGGTAAATCTTGTATGTGGAAAAGAGGCATTAATTTTGGCAGTGACATCAAATTGTTACTGGATCTTATCATAGTTAAGAATTTGTTCAGTAAAAATGCAAGTCATAACCAAGATTAATTATGTTGTGACTTCTATGATTTAAGTATATATAATTAAACAGTAAGGGGTTTATAATATTTGTTTGTATCTTTGTGCAATTCATTTATGATAATTGAAGTACCATTCTCAAATTGTCCTAACAATTATTTTTTTCACTGCTGCATACATTGCTTATTTATTACACAATGTTAATGGTTAATGTGAAATATAGAGTAGTGTGCTTACAAAGCAAAATGTAATTAAAATTTTTGAATGCCATTATTAATTTGTCCATGTCTCGTTAATGCCATTCATACTTCATTCCTATCCAATCTCTTTAACAAAATTTACATTAAAAAATATGGTGTTTTAACATTAATGCAACAATCATTGTCGAAAAAGAAATTAGTACATTTATAAAAAAAAAAGTGTAATTTTATAATGATTGGAATTTTATGTGCACAATTTGTGTTTTAAACTTTTAATGTCACGAATAAAAGTGTATGTTTGTATGCTTGAGGTATTGTACACACTTTTACTGTATGGATTTTGTACGTTGATGTTCTATCCACTTAGGTGGAATGTATTTCTAGTAGTCGAGTCAACTTGAGAAACAATCAATTTTACTCAATGCTAAATCTTTATCTGACATTCTGTTATTTATAGTATTTTTTCATGAAGCTAGGGAGACAATAAGGCAAGGTTACATAATGAATGTTGTGAACTTTGTAAACTGTATTAAAATTAGTGATTATGAAAGAAGCAAGGGGTTTTTTTTTTACACAGCTCATTAAGAAGGCCGTATAAACCCCACATAGGAAAAATACAGTAAAGGTGTGCTTTTTTCGATTGTTGGGAAGTATTTAAATGTATTTTGCAACTGTATGGTATATTTGCCTGTAAAATATTCAGGCATTTGTGATAAGTATATACTCTGCTTTTTATAAGATGAAAAGCAGCCTTGGTCAAACTTGTAGATTTGTATTGAATAGTAATGTTTCTTCATCCGATTACTTTCTTTTTTTGTTCGTAATGTTTGTACGTAAGGTTCGTAGGCAGTTGACACGTGATGCATTTATTTGCTTTTATTGTATGTGGGTATTTATTAAAAGCACAAAGCTACTCAAATTTGTCTTTATATTTTGTTTGGTGAATTTGTATTGGACATTTTTGCTTTACTATGGGTGCGTTTATGCTTATATTTATTGGGCCAAAATCAGCGTTGTGATATGCGTTTACTTCAAAACATTCATGCTCATTTTGATATAAACACCGATTAAAAATGCAAAAAAATATGTTTACGATCAGCATTTCTCCCAAATTACCGCTTCTAGGGAATTCAAAATGTAAGTAACAAGCAATAAATATAAACAGGTGCCCCTTAAAATGGTGTTTTGAATTTGCGATTTGGATGAGCGTTTCAAAATGCCGATTCTTCCTTCGCAGTAAGCATAAACACATCCTATGATGCCTGTGACTATCATATCCCTGAAATCTGCACCTGAACAGGTCCTGCTCCCTCGCCTTTGAAAAAAATTAATAACACATAAGAACGCCTGCAGAGTTAGTAATCCTGGGCAAATGTAGGCAAAATAATGGAATATGCTTTTCCCCTTGTCAGATTGAAAAACCATGGACACTCCTGGTCGACATACATTTTGGGTTGCCCTCTTTAAAAATTGCTGGATTCGCCACTGCAACTGAGAATCCTAGATTTGCCCATTCATTCTTTTCAGACAATATGTACATAGAAACATCACACAAAATTTCACCTCACCCCAGAAAACCATAAAATGAGATCATTTTAAAAGAAGTGGTTTTTAATGTTCTGTACAAATGCACTTTACTCAAGATGCTAGATGGTTTCATATTACATTGCATCATTGAAATAAAATAAAAAACAAAAAAACAAAATAAAATTTGATATACAGAAAAGAGATATTTAGAAAAAAAGTATTTTTGATTGAAAATAATACTGAGAATGTAATTATGATTGCTACTGTGAATTTTCCGATATTGGCATTAGCTATGTTTATGGAATACTTTAGACACAAAAACTGTTTTACTAACAGTAAATTTCCAACACCTTGTAATGAAAAAAACACTGCCACAATCAAACACACAAAATGGACAGAGATTATGGAATTTGACATGTAATAACAAACTGTTGTAAAAAGAAGATTTGTACTAGATGTTACACATTAAATGATTTCTACTCCACAGAGGGTCACATGCAGCAAGTACTGATGCTCTTTTGTCTGTTCATGACATCTCCAGGAATTTTTGATCATCTCCCGTGCTCCCGGAATTAGCAAATTTTCTCCCAGAATTTAGTTTTCACCAGGAAATTCTTCTGGTCTTGTAGAAGTTTCACAATCAGAGCATAAATTGGCCTATTCATTTCAAAATATTGGTTGAAAGTAAGCAACTACGAAGTTCAGTAATGTTTTGTGGTGCAGTAATAGCACATTTTAGTAGTGACAATACATGTTAGAAACTATCATTTCATAACAGGCAAGGTGTTCAGCTTATAAATATGGGTATTTGTGCATACATTTTAGGAAGGGTAGACATTACAAAGAGTGACAGGACGACCATGAGGAAATCTCCAGGAATTCTGTTTTTACAACTTGGGACGTCTGAAGTATTCATCTCAAAACATGTACATGAGCTATTGGTATACCAAGTCACCTTCTCCATGGCATCTTTTAGGAGGCTCCATCCAGGCGAAGATCCCAGCATCCATATATGAAACATCTGGAAGCAATGGCTAACAGAGTTCTGTCCCTGAGCAAATGCAGCCATTCATTGAAGCTTGGTCTGAACTTCCGACGGAAGGTATGGGTACAACGTAACAGATTACGATCTGGCACTGGACGTTTCACAGGCAGTATGAAGTAATGGGGAATTGGAGCTTCTGACCTCTGTGCCTGTGGACAAGTATAGACTCATCATCACACCATGTACGAGTGCTATGCTAGGACCCCCTATCCACTATCTGAAGTTGACTGCCAGTTCTGATGTACAGTAGTTTTATTGATGCGTACGACATAATAATAATTGGTATACACTGGTTTATAATCCTTATCTGGGAAGATATGCGCCATTAATTTCCATGCATATCTCAAATCTATGCAGGTTTTTTGCAATGGTTCATGGTTTCCATGCCTCAGCCTTATGACTTTCACAAGTATGCATAAAACAGTGGTTTATTACAAAGTGATTTTGATTATGTTCAGACCTAAGACTACGGAGGTTCAGACACATAGTTTAAGGAGTGGATGGAGTTATCTACACTACCAGGAAGGACTTATTATCTAACACCAGAGATGCTTCAACAACCATGACAATCAATCTGTGTTGAATAGTCAAAAGAGATGTCATTGGCAGAAATTTAACTTTAAATTATTAGCGCTGGTTAAAAGAGTGGATTAACTTAGCTTTGCATTATTTAAGCCATCATAACTGCGTCTCTGAATACACCCTTTTAATCATCATAAACCCCTTCCACAACTTTTTCACTACATATACATTTGCTGCTAAATAGTGTAATACATACTCCAAGTGATGAGATACACACCATGGTGTTAGGATTCAATACTAAATCATGATATGTGCATCTCATTGATTAGTGACTTTCCAAATTTTTCAGGCAGGACATCTTAAAGGGGGTTCTTGGCATGAGGTCCAGGGGCCGCCTAACAGCCTGGTGGGGTGAAAGGACAAAGCCTCTGTGGGGTCGGGGGAAATTCTTTGAAGCTGGAAGCTTTATACACTTAAAAGCATATACAAGTCACTTAAGTGTATGTACTAACTACAGCACAATTTAAAAATTTGTGATAAAGAAACAAGCAAAATTTATGTTCTTGTAATTGCTAAACACAAAATGTATCCTCTTTTGTAACTGCTAAAGGGGATTCGCTGGCAAAATGGGGGTTTGCTTGATTTTGCTGCTTTTCAAAATAAATTGACACTTCCATATAATGTAAAGCTACTATGTTTTTTTATTTACAACATATTCAATATAGATCTTTAAAAAAACAAGTTATCATCAGCTTAATAGCTCTGATGGTATCTAATACTTTATTATGATTTGAAAGCTTTAAAGTCTATTTGATTTTAAAACCTGTTTGCCTTGTTCACCGGTAGTTCAGTTGGTAGAGAATGAGACTTTATTTGAGAGTCAAAAATTCAAATTCCTTATTCTTTACAGGGCTACAAAAACAACAAAAAAACATTGTTTTAAAACAACCGTCATCCTTAAATTTTTAACTTGTAAAAAAAAGATGTATTACATAAATACTGAATTAATAAATATGATGCGTAATTCTATTTGTCACTAGAACTAAGAATACAAACTAAACTTGCAATATGGTCCAGTTATATACACATTAAAATGAAGAATTCAAAGTATAATTGAAATAATGATACTAAAATCTTAATATTAAATGTAAAAATATAATAATAATATGTGTCATTTATATAACACTTATTGTAAAGGCCTCTAAGCGCTTCACAATTATTACCCCCGTCATTGGAAAAACACCTATGGAATACAATCCATTCCATAATGTTGCAGCTATATTCTGCACATATGGCATTTGTACCTCCCAGGTACCCACTTATACTCCTGGGTGGTGGGGCGTGGGCAAAACCAGAGCACCAGGACTGATATGCTACTGATATCATGCTACTGATATCATGCCATGCTACTGATATCATGCTACTGATATCATGCTACTGATATCATGCTACTGATATCATGCCATGCTACTGATATCATGCTACTGATATCATGCTACTGATATCATGCCATGCTACTACATGCGATGACACAGAGTGGAAAGTTACTGATATCATGCCATGCTACTGCGTATGACATAACAATATGCGTTGAAGTGCACCCTTGGATCTGGGAAAATCATCGGGTGATTTTGCGTCTAGGCCACAACACAGACCCAATAATGATGCAAGTTAGTATTTAACATAATCTAACATTATAAACTCTCTGCATTTATTTTAGAAAATAATTTTAAAAAGATTTATTCGTGCGTTTGCCATGTCCGACGTGCGTAACATCAAATATCGAAATTGAATGAAAATAGAGCGTATCAAAATACACCATTTTTATCTGACTGTTTATGCTCTAAATCTGCCTTTTGTGTCATTCACTTTTTGATGGTCTATCCACAACAGCAGAGGCAGAAATTAACTAGATAGATTCCCAAACTTTTCTAAAAGGTGTTCTGGGTTTCTTAATTTTCAAAAAAACCGAAGGTGTACACTGAGCATAATCCAGTATTAAGTCCTTATCAGAAAAGACATCGTTGTTATGTGACTGTTTTAGCCATGCATTGGTCTATGTGTAGTTTGCTTCCCATGGACCTGTTCACATATCAGCAGAGGTTGAAATGAACTAGGACAACTGACAGGTGTGCTGTGTTTCTTTAAAGTACACAAAAATCAAATGTGTCCATCCAGTGTCAAGTCGTTATCTGATAAGACATCATTGTTATGTGGCTAACATATTTTCTATAGTTGTCTGTACGATGTTCAGATCCTCCATTTGAGCTGTCGATGAAACAATCAAATTCTGAAAAAGCAATAAAAGAAACACAAATCAAATACAATTTCTAATATTTAACAAAATAAAATAGTTTAGCCTGTTGTTCACAATAATCAGCTTAAATATTTTTGGTGAACAATAATAGCCTATTAACAGTAAGTGACAAATCATGTCAGAAACTGTAATGTTTCATCATAAACAAGATATTGAGCTTATAAAAAAGGTACTTGTACACACATTTTACAAAAGAAACACATTGGAAATGGTGGTTGAACGGCACTAACAAAATATCAGAATTATGATTCACAACTTGTAATGACTTGCTACTTGTCTTAATGCCTGGCCACACCGCCACAACTTTGCTGGAGCTTTCCTGAAGCGGTGAAAAAAACTGCTCGTAACCGTTCACCACTGCTTAACAGACATTGGCTCCCGTTAAGGCAACGCCGTATACGCTCGGCCACCGCTAATGGTCCCTCCTACCGCTCGGAAAGTTTTGAGCTACACAAAATATTGCAAACGTTGAGGAGCAGCCAATTTTCCACTCCGCCAAAGTTCACCACCGCTCCTATAACGCGTAGTCAAAGTTTGGCACCGTCAGACGCAAGTTCATGGACGTTTGGGCCCACTAGGCCAACGCAGAAATCTTGAAGGCTAGACCACCACTGCTTTACCCAGGCGGTGATTAAACGTTGCACAATCTAAAGCAACACCAGCTTCGGCGACGCACCGCTAAGGCAAGGCCCGGGTTTTTCGATTTTGTTTTCATATTTTGTGCACGGTGATGAGCGTTGTCAAAATTTGGTCCTCTCTCCCTACCGTTCAAGAGATGCTCCAACAAAGTTCGGGTGGTGCACTTTTAATAATCAGCTGATTGTCAGAAAAGTGCTGAGTAAAAAAAGTGAGGGATTGAAGTAAATTACAAATTGAATTACAAGCTAAAAAGCTGTAGTTTTGAATTATTCAATTGAAGGTGTCTAATTATAGAATTGGGAATATTATTACAGTTTAGGAGCTGCAACTGCAAAGGCTCTATTACCATACGTCTTCAGATGATTAGGTGGAATTGCAGATATACCAGTAGTCAATTTGAGAGATCTCATACACGGCTGTTCCATGGCAAAACAACGTAACTTGCAAATTCCACTTTGCAAGTAAATGGAGCTTAAACTTCACATGTTTGCCTATTGATAACGCATTGTCGCACGTGCCTCAAATTTCGTATGACAAAATGTATATATGAAAAAT
>JAOTQE010062910.1:0-18283 GCA_025631205.1 Nesometra sesokonis
AAAAACTCATTAAAAGATTCAGAAATAAGATATGGGTCATTAATCAATGAGTCGTTAATTTTGAAACAATGAGCAACAGATTTGGCTTTTGCGCTACGAACAAAAGACCAAAATTTTTTACCATTATTTTCACAATTGTCCCCCCCACATTGAAATGTGAGGGGACGTGTCCCCGGTCCCCCACAAATTGACGCCCATGCCATTGGTCACTTATGAGGTACAACATTCAATGATTAGATAGAAACAACATGCTTTTGAATGAGTGGCTGTTATGGAGGTGTCTGCTTAAGAGAGGTTATACTGTACTTTGAGTAACTACTTTGGCAATGATGAAAAAAGAGCGAATCCAGTTGATACGTGGTTTCATCATGCTTAGGGCCTACTTGGATTTAAACATGTACAAATTGTAAAGAAAGAAACTCAGTTTTCAAGGTAACAACAAATGTCTAATTTAATGCCTATTGCTCCAAGAATGCTTTATATAAATTTAACTAAAGTGTGATTTATAGTTGCTATTAAATAAAGACTAAGACCAATTATCAATCTACCCTTTTTCTGAAAATTAATGACACACTTTTCCAAATTTTCTCTACCTAGGTTTGGGTTCTTAATCATATGGTTTAAATTTAAAGGATGTAACATGACCAAATTTCTAATTTTTGAAATTAATGGTTGGTCCTATAATTTATAACATATAAGGTATACATTATAGCATCATATGGTTTAAATTTTACAGATGACCAAGTAACACTTTTTTATTCTCATGCCAAGGCTGCATAGACTGACGATTCTATAAGTGGGTAGGTGTTAATTATAATGACGTAAAACTAACTAACGAAGGGCGGACTAATTACCCATCAATGTCATTACCTGTGAATGTAAAGAATCCTGAGTGGCCCTGTATTTAGGGTGATATCTCGAGTGCTAGGTGATATTGAAGTACTTTTATGAATTGCAATGCCCCATTCAATCTATTTAGTAATTTTAATACCTTCAATGCAAACCTTATTGTTATAATTGCTGATGTCATTTGTATCCTAATTTATTTATTAATTGTTTAATGTCCAAATTCATTTCGTCATCATAAACATCAACATTTTCTGGTGGCATTCACTTTACTGCTCAAGCAGACAATAAGAGGCATTGACGGATTAGTGAGGCCATGGGAGCACATACCTCCCCCCCCCCCCATGGCGTAACATAGGGGCAGGATTTTGTGAACAGGAGTGTTGGCAGGCAGGTGGGGAGGGGGGGACATCTAAACACACTCGACCATAAGCGATCTCAAACCTCCAAGTTATGAACATAGGCCTGTTCACTATACTCAGGGTTGTATCCAAGATTTTACATTGGAAGGTAAATGTTTGAGGACCCACATTCCCACCAGCGACCATGCCATCTGGGTTTTCAATTGACAAGCCAAAAAAGTGTTATTTTGCCAATTTCACTAAATTCAGGTGCACGTGAATATCATTTTCATGATGGAAAAAGTTGACCTTTGGGTGGTGAAGAGGGTGGGGGGGGGGTTCATTCATACCCATTGCATCCCTCTCGCTATAGGCCTGAAAGTGTACATATCCTCTTTTTAAAAATCAATGCAATCCTGGATTGAAGGACTACTTCATTCGAGTTGAACCCACCTGGTGAAACTCTGGCACCACTATGTGAGTGACTCATGTAGACCCTAACATTTGAATTTTCTGTCACAGAGGTCCCAAGCCTCCTGAAAATGGCAGGATTCTCCTGATTTTTTTGAGTTACCTCCCACCCTCCTGAAAAAATACATTTTTCTCCTGAAAATTTTAAGTGTCTCCCAGAAATATTTAGAGTGGTTCTTGGCCTAGCCTAGGAACAAAATCAATTGTCCCTTTAAAAAATATCAGCTCTGCTCAGTGTTAAATACAATTTATATAGATAATATAGATACTTTTTCTATGTTCTGTTTTTTTATTGTGACACGTACTCACACATTTGCATTCACGCAAATTTGATCGACAAAGCAGCAGCCAAAAATCTCCTGATTTTTCACTTCTCAAACTTGGGACCTCTGCTGTCATCATCGCCACCATTATCTTCATGTCCATTGTCGCTTCATTATTTTCCACCCCTGCAGGTGGAAAGCCTTTCAAGTGAATTTCATGAATTCACAAGAGTTTATCCATTCACCTTTTCTGCCTTTCTTTTTGATCCAATGTCTTTGGCACCCAAACAGTAATAGTGTACTCTGCCACCACAGCACAAATTCAAAATATTTAAATATTACAGGGTATACATATAAAAGATGATTTTTTTGGTTCTTTTTTCTCAAGAGCAGAACTTATCCTGTTCTCTTTTGTTTATAACTCAGTTACTGAATAAATGTATTATAATTTATAGCAATAATGATTATTATAAGCTAAACTTATACATTAATAAATATAATAAAATAATTCTATTGATAGTTCAATACAGTATTACTTTATTAAATAATATTGACAATTTATTTGATAATTTTTCAATTTATAAACACAGCCTTGTTGTATTTTCCCTTTAAGTGACTACAGTGTATAGCATAACCTCTCTTCATTAATTATCTCCTTGTACTATTAAGTGTAGGCTTAGAGATTATTTGTACCAATGATACCTCTCAATACACCTACGTAATCCAGCTAATCTCAAATGTGACAATATTGAATCACTAGAGGACACTTCAATTAAATTTATTAATATCGGTATGCTGTCCTGTAACATTTACTTTTGTGACCAAATAAGGCATTAACATGTTATTCCTAGCAATAATAATTATATTATTAAGATTAATTATAGAATTATAATTATTATGTAGTAGTTTCTAATAGAGCGTATTATAATCTGTAATGTACACTTTAAATAACATTAACTGGACAAGTAGATCCAAAGATATGAGCATTTGAAGTTTTCATATATGGAATCACGGTTTTTTGAGAAAATCGAATTGAAAAACTATACATCTCTGAAAATCTGCATGAAGGACACTTTCCTGTATGAAAACTAACGTAAAAAGTATATTAGAATGAGATATAAGTACCACAGTATTCATAATTGATTAAAACTAAATTTCTCAAAAAAATTACTCAACTTCATGTCACCTACGATGTGACTCATTTTGTGGTGAGACCTCACATATATTCTCTTAAGTCTAGCTCACATCTTAAAAAACAATTACAGTATGCATTCGAGTTATTACATTTTTTAAGCATGTGAATACATTTGTGTTATTGAGAAACATGATATTATTGTGCTTCCGCTCCCAATATACTACCGCTTATCATATCATAAATGAGTTTTGAAAGATAGGATCATCTTGTTCATAACATGTTTACAGTATACTTCCTGCTATTGAGTTGGATGTTGATAACAATATTTAAAAACACTTTCTTACATGTCAACATTGATGATAGAAAAAAAAAACAGGATGATTTTCAGTGAATCACTGCTGATGATGATATGGGACCAAGGATGGGGGTGTCCACCTGTCATAATATGGCAATTCATGAGGTGCAGACCCCACCCTCACCCATGGACAGTGGAGCTGGCCTATGCCTAAAATATACAGCTATCTAGAACTATGAATATTCATGATTGCAGTCACACAGTCCGCCTGAGACAAACCATAAATGGTGCATTAATGTAATTTTTAACGTAAAAATCAAGTTATTTCATAGTTTTTATAACTAAAAAAATGTATGTAATAGGAAATGTGCAATGTTATTTTTAAATCTTGGCAAGAGAATATGTGAGAAACCAGGAGAATGAAAATTGGCGGGAGTCACGTTAATAATAATAAATAATTGTTGCTTATTAGGCACCCTTCCAAAAGAGATCTGAGCGTCGTACAAAACTTAAGGAAAAAGAATCTATGTTGGAAACAAAAATGTCTTAAGATGGCATTTAAATTCGGAAAACGTACTGCATTCACGTATGTGAATAGGCAGGCTGTTCCATAACTTTGGCCCTAGGATTCTAAAAAAAGCACCATCACCAGTAAGACGTGTATTTGTTGGAACAGTAAGTTTTAAGACATCAATTGACGATCTTAGAACAGACCGACATGGCGTGTGTATAGAAAGAAGGTTTTTCTAATAAATAGGAGCATTTCCATGGACACAACTGTGCACTTGAGTTAAGATTGTTGAAGAACCCAAGTCTCCCGACCAAAATGGGAGTGTTGTCATGTGTTAGTTCTTATGTTTATGACAAACGGTAGCTTCTAATCACAACATTCTACAATATACCCATACTAGTATACTACATCGTGCAGCCACTGAGATTTCTGATCCCTCTCCCAGGCTCCAAGGAAACCATTATTGTTAAAAAGATAAATAATATAAAATACTTCAATAGTGACCAATACTTATGCCATCCTTAAAAAAACAATTATTGTAGCCTTCTATATATTGTCAAAATATTAAATTTGTTATATAACAGTAAGCTTAAATCTACCTATACTCAGTGGTCCATGATCAAACTTTGAATGACACGTGAGATTGAAACACGGTTTTTTTTATTACTCTAAAAGTCCATTTACGACTAATATCATCATTTGCATGGTTTGGTTGGTTAAGATGACATTTAACAGGACCGTTCTACTAAAGTAAAGTTTTGACAGGATATTTGTTTACTTCAGTCTGTTCTTTCGAAGGATAATGGAGGAGTAGCAGTTTTAAGGTTTGTCAGCAACAAGAATAAAGTTAGTGCCAACTTGACTCCACAGAGTAAAAATAATGAATGAATACTAATTAATATTAGAAACATGGGAAACATGATGTTAGTTTTCCATTCCTCATATACTGATGCTTATCATAAATGTTTACAGTCTTCTCATTTACACACCCCTTGGTCTGGAAGGTGTTTGTAAATGAGAAAGTTCGTAAAGGCTCATGAAAATTGATAAAATGAGGCTTGGAAATTACTTATTTGTGTATATCTTGTTATCTTGGTAGTTGTAATGTTCTCTTTGAATGAACTAGGTAAAGGAATATGCAAAAACAAAAGAAGTATCAATGAAAAATTATCGGATGATTTCATAATTAGCCATCATTTTAATGACGTAATTTGCTAAATAGTGATTGTAAGATAGAAAGTTCGTAAATGAGAAGGTTGACTGTATATTGAAAGATAAGATCCCTTTCCTGCTATGGAATTTGATGTTTCTTGAATAATCTCATCGGCAAACAAATAAGTGAAGTTTTCATTTGTAACACTGGCCACAGTTCCCATCTACACAATGAGTGCAGAACAGAATTTTCCACATCGTAATATAATATGCTTGTGGCAGAATGTTTGCTAAGTTGGATTGTGCCCTCTATGTTGATTTTGTTACGGGTATAGTATGGTGTCTGCTATTGGTCTAGGAATGACCAATGATATTTTGTTTTAGATCACTTTTTCCATTTTTTTAATGTGCATATAAAACAGTAGGATCACATATTTAATGTAAATCTTTGAATAATGGCCACTCTCAAATAAACACCATCCTTAAATATGTTTCACCATACCTGTCAATATTTGTAATGTTAAAGGCAGTAGGAATCAATGATTTTCAAGGCAATCGGTGGTGATTTGAAGTAGGTGTGGATCTAGGATCTTTCGAAAGAGGGGGCACATTTTTCCACAAGCGACCTCATCTTTTGGATTTCAATTTGACAAAAGTAAAGAAAAGATTATTCGCCACTGATTTATCACATTTTACAGTGGTAAACAATTACAAGATTATAAATTACAGAATATCTTCATCAAGGACACTTTTCTGCATGAAAACTTGATCTAAAAATATAATAAACATAAGTACCATAAAATTAAATTTTTTAAAACTGTTTGATCCATCTGAGCCTCCCTTTTGAAAAAAAAAAAACAAAAGTTACTGTAGACTTTCGTTTTTGGCATCTAGATAGGAAATTAGCATTGAGTAAACTCTGCTTCCGATATCATTTTTTGTTTTTATGCATTCTCACTCATGCAACTGTGGATTAAAGGCTGCAATAAATTTTTACTTTTTTCTATAAATAAAGAATAAATCTAAAGAGATGCAAGTAACTAACCATGTTTAATATTTTAGAAATTATTAACAGGTAAATTTCTAAACAAATTTAATTTTTGCGGTAGATAAACGAATGCGCCTTTAATAAGCATCCCTACCAAACTTACCCTGTCCTAGAATAAATTCTACACTGAAGCTTTAAAAAATTGAATAAGCATTGCAGTGTATTTCTGTATTTTTCTCTCACAAAAATAATTTCTGCTACTGTGGATCAGAGGCCGCAGAACGTTTTTGGACCATTGGGGGGAGGTGGGTGAGGTTCAATCTTGCTCAGGTACCCCACCCCTGGATGCATCAACTTCCGCCGCCCATGTGGGTTACCGCTCCTTAATGTATTTATACTTAATATTAACAAATTTGTTAAGATTATTCCATTTGCTGTATTTGTTTTCTATATTGTACAAAATTCTGAGAGTTCTATACTCCTAGGATGGTCCTAATTTTTTAGTTCGATGGAATAAGCGTTTCTTGAACCTTGAACACAATTGGTTATTTTTGGAAGATTGTCTGTCAGCCAGAATTAACAAATATACAATGATTCCGAAATAGCTGTATGTTGCTTAGTAACGCTAATGATCAATTACACCATATATTGTTGTTGGCCTAATCAATAGGCAGATCGGAAGTGGTATATTGTACATCGATATTAATAATTACTGTATGTCAGTCAAGCAAATGAAATAATGTCTTGCCCCACAGGCTGTCATTTCTATCCATCTTTAAAAGATACATAGTCACTTGAAATTGACTAAAGAAAATGATGTCTAAAATAATTTTTAAATTACAAACTTGCTATTAGTAACATGGGTGTTAGGGAGGGCCCATTAATGCAGTCAATTCTTTGGAATCATCTCCAGGTGTACTGCCTATCTCCACTAGAAGTACTGTACCCAGGGCCTTAGCCAGCGTGTGTCAGACGACAGAGGTAGATTTTTGCAAAGGGGGCGGTAGAGGGTCATAGTTTTAGGGGGTCTGGGAGATCGGTCAGTCTGTTGTCTGTTTTTCATTCAGTTTTTTTAAGTTTTAATAATCCAATGGGTTTGAATTTTTTTCAAATTGTTATGTCTGTTGATTATCCCGTTGGTGTGTAGATTATTTAGTTTGGGAAATGGCTCTCATATTATTTGTTTTTATTATATTTTTGTATATTTGAATGGAAAAATATCTAAATAAGTGTCAAGAACATTTTAAATTAATTTATAAACAATTTGAATATGTTTGCCATATGGCCTTTAACCCCCAATACGGCTGTACTCCAAGCGATAGACTTTATAGCCACTCAATCATTTAACCTGTCAATTCCTTATCAATTCTAATAATACCGTCGCTCTAATTAACTTTCTCTGATAACACCATTCTGAAGCCTAATTTTAAAACATCATAGCATTTCCGAGTATTAAATATTTATAGAACCTCTGTTAACTGCACTGTATACTCCGTCAACAGTAATCAATTAATGCGTTGTATGTTTGAAATGGCAAAAGGAAACGGAGAATAATGATTTGAAAATGTTTGCTCTGTAAAGTGTAAATCATTCTGTTTTTACATTTCTCAAAGGTTAACTAAATTTAGATGTAGCTCTGTACTTTTCATTTAAAGGGGAACTCCGGGATTAAAATTCATACGGATAAACTTATAGAACAGTTAGTTATGACCTAACTGACAAAATTTCAAAACAATGGACCATGAGATAATCGAAGGAAAGCACTTTCCAAAGAAGGCATTTAATTGTAAAGTGGGTCTAATAAACTCATATTACACAATGCTAAAGAATGGGAAAATTTCCGTTTTGGAAGGGATGTGTTTGAATACCATATCAAAAGTCACATTACAAATTACCTGTTCTAATGTAGATTTGACTGATCTTTCCATTTATGCGAGTTATATTTGTAAAGCAAGTTTGGATTTCAAACAAGCACAAAATCAACAATTTTTCTATAACACCGTGTAATTTGAGTAGTAGACCCACTTTTCATTTGGGACTCACTTTTCAACATGTTTTTCGGCATTATCTAGTTGTCCAAATGTTGTGACACTTTGTGAGTTACGTCACAACTAATTGTTCTATAGATTTATCCATAGAATTTTAATCCTGGAGTTACCCTTTAAAGGCCCATTCTTTGCAAAATTCTATTTAGTCAAAAAAATTAAAAAAAATAAAAACATTCTAAACTAAAATTAAAATTAATAAAATTATACTAATCTGCCATATTTATATCATTTTATTACATCATTACAAAAAAATGTAAAATAAGAACAGAATTTTATTTTTGGGTGGCCCTTAAGAAATAAAATGGATGATTCTTTATTGCATTGCGAGTAAAAAGTCTGAATCTGGTATATCAGTGAGAAAAGTGCCATGCAAAGATGCTTTCATAAATTTATAGGGGGCGCATCTGGCGCGCGGCGCATCTGGCGCGCACCCCCTCTAATATTGTTAAAAGTACATGTGCGCCCCCCCTCTTATATTACGTGTGCCCCCCTCTAAAATGTTCCCTCAAGATTAGAATACATGCAAAATGAATACAACTATAGCTTAAGATAGTCGATAATACACGCATTTGTATATTTGTATACTGTTTGTGATTTTTATGACGAAATAAATGAAATGAAGAGTTTTTTTTTTCCAAGTTAAATTTGAAACCTTGGACACAGTCCTGGATCCATCCCCGCTACTACTAGTCTAGTACTGATGATTTATCAAAGAAATCAACTAACAGATTTCAATAACTTTTCCCTTTTTTCTACTAAAACTGCAGGTAGTTGACTCATGTATATTTTCAGGTGAATTTTGGAAGATTTTTGTTGGATTAAGACACAGAGATAAGTTTATTGGTAGTGATGTTGGTATAATTACTCTTGTGCCCTAGAAGCAAAATATGTTTCATTTAAATGTGTTTTTGTTGTTCTGCACATGCAGTGTTCTCCCAAATGAAAAATTTATACTGGTAAATTGTTCAAAAACTTGTTAGGCATGGTTTTGAGTTGGTTTCCCCCTACCCCAAATAATAACGAGAGGCCTCTATGAGCATTCCTATATTCTCTGTAATATTAAAGAGTAAAGGATGGCAAAAAATATAAGAGATATCAAAATTATATCATAATTATTTTTTAATAAAAATTTTTACTGGTAAATTTGACGGCTAAAACCCATAGATTTATTATTTATGGCTAGATGGTGAACTTCCACAGAATACATAGCGCAAAGTGCAGTTCCATGTAAGCACCTACTATTCTGGAATCCAACTAATCAAATCATGTTACTTTTTAATGTCGTTGCTACATCGAAATTGCGCACACGCAATCTTTCATAGAAGTTTCAGATTTATCAAGTAAGTAAAGTAAATTTAATCCAAATATAAACACATTAACAACATAAAATGTGTTAAATTTGTAAAACAAAAGAATATTAAAAATACAATAATCGTAAAACGGTTATTACTATTTAACTTACATTTTTGTGACGAAGGCTGAAGAAGTCAAAATAGTAGGCGCCTATATGGAACTGCCATTTTTATCATTAAAAAAAAATAGTTGGTCCAATTGTTTTATTTATTAGGGGGGGGGGGGCGCCCCCCTTTTGGAAAGTAAAATATATCAATATTATTTATATTGTCTATAAAACGAAAATATTCAGCTAGAATTGATCACTTAACACGCCCCTGAGGCCACTTCAAGACATCTAAAGTCCAAAATTTTCCAGGGAAGCATGCCTCCGGACCTCCATAGAACTTTTACTCTCTACTGGCCCCCTACTGGGCCCCCCCCCCTTTCAAAAGTCTGCATCCGCCCCTGCACAGCCATTTTTACATGGTTGACCAAAGATATCACTACAGTATTTAAAAATGAATCTTTTTTTAGATGTTATATTATTAACTTTTATTTTTATTTATTCATTTAGGTACATTGCTGGATGACTGACTGCAATCAATAAGGTGCAGATCCACTTCGTACTATCATAGACGTGGCAACAATTTTAGAATATGGCACTTCTAGATGTTCAGAATTAGCACTACTGTATTATACATTAAAATATCAAAACAAATTGTAAAAATTTAAAATTCCAGGATTAAAATTTCTCTGGATATACCTATAGAACAATTAGTTGTGACACAATTTTGTTGTGACGCGATAATGAACAAAAACACTTTCCAATCAAAAAGTGGGTCTACTACTCATATTACACAATGCTAAAGAATAGGATAATTATGGATTTTGAAACTGTTGTGTTTGAAAACTGTATCAAAATTCACATTAAAAATGTCCTGTTCTAATGTGAATTTAACTAATCTTTCCATTTATGCGAGTTTTGTTTGTAATGCGAATTTGATTTTCAAGCACAACCCTTTCAAAATATTTAATTTTCCTATTCTTCAACAATGTATTTTGAGTAGTAGACACACTTCTGATTTGGGACTTTGCAACATGTTTTTTCAGCACTCTGTCTTCTCCAAATGTTGTGAGGTTTTACCTGATAGGTCACAACTAATTGTTCTATACATTTTTTCATAAAAATTTTAATCCCACAGTTCCCATTAAAGGCATTAAAATAAAATTTTACTGTTCTGTTTTGTTTATTCAAAATTGTAAGTAGGGGTACTCCCTTTTAAAGTTGAATACATTTTTGAAATACTGTAAATGATGAGAACAAAATTGTTTATACTCCATACTGACAGATTTAGACCATCCTGTCACTTTTGCATGGTATTCCTACTGTTCTTTTAAAAATTTTAATGAAAATAAAAACATACATCAGAATGTACATATAATGTACAATAGATACACAGCAGTAAAAATGAGCAGTGAGACTTAAAACCCCTCAGAGATACCACACAGGGGAAAAAAAACCTCTTTTTTTTTGCTTTTCAAATTAAAAATCAGAAAGATGTGGGCGCTGGCGGAGCAGTGTTCATTCCTTTTCAGCGCGACCAACCGCTTCGACATTTCAAATGTTGGCAGCTATGTATACTTAATCTCTGGTTGTCATTTTTATTTGAGAGATTTTGTTAAAATGAAGAGACTACTGGCCGTGTTTTCGCTGGGAAAAATTCTTCAATAAATTATCACAATAAAAATTATGCAATAAAATTGCTGCAGAAACGGGTTTTTAACCTATTTCAACAGAAAAAAAATATCTGATTATATTCACATTTTTTTACCTTTGACCTGGGGATAACCTGATTCTTGTTTTTGCAACAATATCACTGTGGGTGCCATGGAAGGAAATGCGAAATCACCAAAATTCAGTGGCCCGATTAGAAGAACCCTGAGACTACTGGCCTACACTGCCACTAATGAAAACAAGACCTTGGAAAATATGGCCAGAACGTACATTACCACTACACAACATCACTAGAGGGTTCATACGCTTTGAGTGGCAATTTCCAAGACTTTTTCCAGAGCCAAAAATGCAAATTTCCAAAACCCATTTCGCAAAAAAACAAAATAGTTTTTGTAAATACTGTTTTATTAGAAAAAAAAACATGGAACTACAAAATATATTATTTATTTTCTACATAAAAAAATCCAAAATATTTCCAAAACCAAAATCGTTTTCCAGGACTTTCCAGGGTCTTGAAAACACGGAATTGAGTTTCCATACATTTCCAAAACTTTCCAAAACCCATATGAACCCTGCCTCTAACAACCACTTTATAAACACATGCTATACTTTTTGAATAAAATGAAAACATGGCCACTGATATACTTAAACTGAATTGGATATCCTGAGAAAGTAAAAGCTATTAGAGATATTAGATTTCTTTTTAAAACACATCTCTGACATTTACATGAATGATAAAAGCTCATTCTATAATTCACAAGGCAAGTATGTTATCCAGTTAACAATCACGGTTTTTTGTAAATTTCCAGAATAATTATAAGGATCTAACAGTGCTTCGTTGATGAATAATGGTGAAAATAGAATGCCTACTCGACCAAAGTAAACTAAGACTTGATTCAATGTAAATATTTAATGTTTTATTTGCAGCATCTACTTTAGTGTTATTTCCAGTTTGAAATTTGTGGGAACTGGACAAACAGTAGTATATCTGACTGTTCATACCTGCCATTCTTGATGTCACATCAAATTAATAATGAAATGCCTTTTGTAATTTAAACACCCTGATTGGCCAAAATATCTCCTGCTCCGACTGACTTTTGACCTGCCAAAATGATAACTTTTTGAATAGTTGTTCCACAACCCCGATTTATGTTGACCTTCCCTATTACCTAAATATTACCCCTTCCACTGCCAAATGAAATTCAATTCTGGAACATCCCCCGCAATAATTGTGTTTATACTGTATGTATATAACAAAATTAAAGTTGCCTTTAATTGTTAAAAAATGTTATTAATTCATTATTCAATTCATATGCCACCAATGTTGATGTTGTGCCTAGAGGCCCATGGATACTGCAATCGAATGCCTACTGTTGCAAATTTTAAATAGGACAAAAATTGAAGTTTTCTAACATTGTCAGAAAATATGAAAATTCTATGAAACTGCTGACAACCCCCCCCCCCCCACACCACATTTGCTCCCCTCAAATTTTCTCTCCATAAATACTATACCTGGCAATTGTGAAATCAAAACTGGGAAGACACCCAATGCTGTCTGAAATAATCCCGAGTTTGGCCTTGGTATCCAAACACCTTTGGTCACGACATCTTTATTCAGTCTATCAGTGGTCTACACCGTAGTCTGCAGGGATGTAATTATGCTGGGAAATATTCCACCTAGCCTAATTTCAATTTACCACCCACCTTTAGCCTCTGAAAATGGTAAAATTACTGTTTTTAACACGTTGACTTCCAGACCCCTTTTCCTGTTTCATTCCCGTGTGCCACAACAGGTTTATATGTACAAATATAGTTTTTTAAGGTTTTATTTAGTCACATATCATCAAAATAGAGTGTCTAATATTTTGGCGGTGACGAGTATACTCGTCACTGGCACTGGGAAAGAGATTTTCTTGCCTACGCCAGTGGCGAGTTTACTCGCCTGCATTAAGGTGCCACCACACTTACCACACTTTGAAATCTTTTAAACTGCCTGCAATAAAACACAACAAACAAACGGAAGTTATTTCAACATTATCATCTAGGTGTATTTTCCCTGAATTACCCCTGAGGCTGTAAGTTTACGATGTATGCATGTGTCGTGAGAAACGTTATAAAGGTACACTGTTTTTGACAAGTATACTCGTCACTGGCGCACACAGCAACACCCGGTTGGAGAGTATACTCGTCGCTGGCAGTCAATGTGTTTAATCATATTACAACCCACCCTTACATTGTTACCACCCATCCTTGGATTTCTCTAGCTACATCCTTAAGTCTGAACTAGTAAATCAAAAGCCACCAACACCACCACCCCTCCCCCCCCCCCCACAGTGAAAATTGTGAGACTTGTAGGAATACTGGAAAGGTTTATTCAAATATCTAAAATAAATTGTTATATAATATATAACAGTAATAAATATTAACTGGTGAAAGATGAAAACAAACAAGTTTTATAGACATAGCAAAAAAGTACTACTTGTGTACCAAACTACCAGCAACATGTGATTATTATATGCTATGATTGATTCATTGTCGGAATACCAATAAGGCCTAAATAAATTCTTTGTTTTCCCCAAGCACATGCTTTTAAATTGTATGAAAAGATGATTTTGGTGGCAAGAGGTGTTTGTTACAATCTAAGCATAGACGGAAACGAAGATCATCTTTAATAACTTACAAGCAATTATCATTTATATAACTTAGTAATTTATATTGGTAATATTTTAATGGATTCTGTAAAAAATATACACTATTTTTGTATAATCGGTAATTTTCTTATACTGAACAGACCAAATTGTGTGCCACTTAAATAAGTAAAATGTGGTTGGTCGGATAAAGAATTAAAAAAAAAATTCTGTAGGGGCCTTTTGCTGTATTTTCAGTACAGTAATTTGTTTTTATTCCTATGTAACTTTATGCATTCCTTAAAGTTAAAAATAATTTTTAAAAACTCCAACCACGATTTTTTCAGTTTTGAGTTGTCTGGTGTTTAAGATTTGCATATGAATTGCACACAAAATGTGTATATATCGGGTGACCCCCAAAAAAATTCACTAAATTCAACCCTCTAACCCCCATAGGCAATAAACTAGCTTCATAAAAAGCTGCACACATACAGAGTTGGGTATTGCTTATAAATTGGCAAAGTTCAAAAGTATTCGGTCGAACCGTCTCGTTACAGTGAAAATTTTAAAAATTCATGTCAAAAATTGACATACCGAAGTGAAAGGTTTAACTTCCTTTCCTAATCACACCAAATGCTTGTATGTTATGTCTTTCATCCCGAATCACAAATTGTGCCAAGTCTCCTTTTACATGATAAAATGCAGTGCTTAACCTCATCCAGAGATTTCCCCAGCCCTGGCCATTTTTTCCTTCAGTTAGTCTATTATTTTTTTTGTTGAAACACAGAATTGTGGTCTGGGTAAGACCTATGCAGTCAGGAGGATATTTTGGCACTGTGCTATAATTGACACCTGCCATCTGGCGCATCATTTTTTGACTTCACATTTTATTTTTCACTGTGACAAAAGTACCAAATGCAGAACATCGTCATTTTCAGCATTTAAAGGGCAGGTTCACCCAAAAAATTACTTTTCATTATATGTTTTAGTTAATCATAAAGTGTATATTCAGCCCTATTTTGGAATTTTTAGGATTTTTTTCCTCTTGAGTCTCATGAATTAAAAAATATAAACGCTAGATTTCATCCCTATTCTTTTACACACGAAATAGCATTTTTATTATCAAATAAAAATGGCTACTTTACACAATATAAACATCAGAAATGAACAATTTTGGTTAAAATACACAGAAAAGTATTTTTCTACATATTTTTAGAATGAACATTGATTTTTCAGAATTTATTTAAAATACCCCTCTTTCAGACAATTTGTATGCAAAAGAATAGGGATTCTATCTTGTAACTTGAACTATCCCCCCCACTTCGCAATTTTCGTCTATTTCACCAATAATTATGATAGGTAAAATGAATCGTAAAAATTTAAAAACGGCTGAATATACTTTTTATGATAAACTAATACACAAAAGGAAGATAATTTTTTGGGTGAACCTGCCCTTTAAAGACAAAAACCTGATGGAAATATTGCCAAATTTTCAGCCTTGTACCTGTAGAATCACCCAGAGCTAGTGAAGTTTGAAATAAGTGAAGTTTTCTTTTTTGGGGGGGGGGGGGGGGCGGGTACCACCCAATACTTGTTAAACATGCTTGTACGAATTATCTGCAGAGGCAGATTTGTCTGCTGCATAAAACTTTGGTTTCGGGTAACATCTGCCTTGCATACGCCGTTATCCGTTGATACACGCAACTGACAGAACATTGCGGCTTGGCAGCAGACAGTGGGACAGGCTATCACATCCACATGACAAACTAAAAAAATTTGTAGCGAATGCATACAGATTGGCTACAAATAGTGCATTTGTATTACGTCTGTTTTACGTATGATTTGCGAGTAGATAACAAGCACTTAACCCAAAGCGACAGAAATCAAAAGTGTATTTGAATGTCATTGCCAGTGCAGCTGCAGAGAAGTACAGATGTAGTTATGGATCCCCAAAGACATTGTGTGATAGTTGCAGCAAGTTAACAACATATAATAATAAAAATTAGATTTTCTACACCCCTAAGGTACCTGTCATGTCCTACTGCCTGAAAAACGGGTGCTACATTCTTCAGTCCACATAGTAAGGGCCCACAGTTCCCCTACCTTACCACTCGGCCATACAACTCGCACAAAATTAAACATAAAAATCCACTTTTCGAAGTCCAGCAACCTGCAATTGCTCCAGTGGAGAAGGCAAAGAGGAAATAAAAGAGCTGTTTGGGCAAAGCCATGGATTGGTAGAAAACTAGACCTGGGCATGTGTAATGAAGATCCACGTGCCTTTCACAACTTCATGAGACTGCCTCCATCCATGTTTGACAAATTTGTCAACTTTTACCAGTTGTATCACTCCCGGATTTGCAATTGCATCCTTTTTTTTTCGCCATATATTCGCTATACATTATTGACTTATACCAGGAAATTTGTCATTCTCTGATCAAATTTATTGGTGACGACAATGAGCATCAGCAACATTTTTTTCAACTCAATCCTTTCATGCATAATAAAGAAAATAACAAAAAAGCATACTGTTTACACAATAGATTTAATTGCCAACATGTTACCAGAAAAAACTGGAAATCCTTTAAATGGTGTTCTTGTAGTCATAGGCCTATAAGTATGTTAATCAGTCAGTTTTTTATGCTTTTGGTTTTGGGTGACGTACATTGTGCTTCTTTGCAAACCGTAGATTCTTCATAAATTTTGGATCAACCTGTTTGTAAAAAAAAAAAAACTTTAAGGAAATAAATGTGCAAATATGATTAGCATATTTATAACACATTGGACGTACACAACGAATGCTCATTCACAACAAATGCTCAGTGTTGTCTGACATCATGAGAGTTCTGCATTGTGATTGGCTAAAAGACAGATATCATGAGACAATCAAAATTTTGCATCTAGCATCCAAAACTATGCTATACTTTTTACATTAAGCCTGCTTTCCTTTCGTTGATTTTGAAAAATGACAATACAGTATTTCCAATTATCGACACGAAAAGGGGTCAATTTCGACGTTAATCCTAATGTCAAAAAAGTTGTAATCAGCGGAAATTTAGCGTGGCATGATTTAAATTTCATTGATATTTTAAAAAACTTTTAAAAGGCCATTTTAAATCAGCTTTTTTTCGAATAAAGATCGACAAGAAAAGAGCCTTAATTAGTCTAATATATAGGCAATCAAAATTTTGCATGGTTGGTGTGGTTTAAGATTAAGTTACACCCCGACTGTCAAACACTTACCCCCTTTAATGATGGATATCTTTGAGTCTTGGGTTTCTTAATGCCATTTCTGTGGTTCTTTTTATCTGAAAAAAAAATTAAAATATAGTTATTACTATGACAAATGGTAATAACATTGGTGGCAATTGGTTTAGCTGGTGGAAATTACTGTGCACTGTACTCTAGAGAGTCGTTGGTCCATGGTTTGATCGACCATGGTTCAGCTGGAAGATCGAAATTCCAAGTTACCAGTGTACAATATGGCTCATGTGCATATTAAAGAACACAGTTTTCATTTCATTTTATCTGGCATAAATTTAAATATAACCAAATACAATATACAAAATAAGCACATAGAAAAATACAGTGTATAAAATATAAAAAACAATGGGTTGAACACTATATACTATATCGGTATTTGAGTAAAAAAAATAGAAATTGATATTATGCCAGGATAACCTGTGAAAGTTAAAAAACTTGTTTCTAACAGGGTCCAAAATATCAAACGTTAGAGAATAAGGACAAAAAAAAAAAGTAAATGATGTTCAAGAGGATAAATGAATGAATATTATTGCAAAATTGTTCAAACGCAAATTAAGTATAACAGAATCTTTCACCAAGATATTGCTTGAGATTTATTTTGGATGATTTTAGTGTTAATGATTGTTTTATGTATGACGGTAATGTGTTCCATTGTTTAATTGCTGTGTAGTAAAATGTTGTGTTGCTTGAATATTTTGTATGTGGGATTTTAAAATTAAATGCACTCTTCGGGAAAAAAAAGTACCGTCTCCCGGTGTACTGCCTAATTAACACCAGAAGGACCCACTACAAAATAAGTCCACTTCAGATTTTGTGAGTAATACATGCTGTTGCACACAAACGAATCAAACCAGAGAAAAAATGTTTCATTCACAATTCTTTCAGAATCTCCCAAATTCTCCCAAAAAAATTTAATTGTTTATATTACACTATTCTCTCTACAGAAAGTGCCCTTTTGCATGCCGCCACCCCCAAATTAGTTTCATATGTTTGTCTTATCAATGTATTGCCAAAGAAAAGATAATTTTACATTAGTAAAAACTATAGAGGGCGACAACCACTAATGAACAGCCCAGAGATCCACTAAAAATATTGTTATGATGTCATCAAAGATACTTTGTACACTGGAAATACCAACTTTGTAGGTTAATCATTACTTATAATGATATTTACATTAATTAGCTGATCTGCTACATAGCAGATCAGCTATTGTTGTTGTAAGAGATCTTTGTTATTCTTCTTTCTTTCCTTCCATTTTTGTTCGCAGATTAT